>JAJIBD010032067.1:0-116211 GCA_021461705.1 Cryptotis parvus | reverse complement strand
GGAGAGCGGTGGCAGCCATTCTGCAGGCAGGGAGGGAAAAGCCAATGCCCGTCTCTGTGAGAGAAAGCCCACGTCTCAATGGCTTGAGGTTTTGCGTTCTCAGTTACATGCCATCCAACACTCATTAAGCAGCAGAAGTCCCTACTCTGTGCCAGCACTCCTCTGCCAAAGGCCTCTCTGCCCAGGGCCAGAGCTGTTGTCCACAATTGTTTGTCCTTCCAAACCCAGAACCCTGGGAGACAAGGGCTAGGCCCCAGAGGTCTTTGTAGCCTAAGTGGCACACAGGTGACACCCACTGCGATTTCCATGTCAGCCATAACACAGCAAGGAGAGAGTCAAGAACAGCCCCCAACACACAATCGCTGAGAGTGTATGCAGGTACTATGGAAGTACAGTCCACATGCAGTGTGGGCTCCGTTAGAAAAACAGACGGAGAATGGAAAGGGGTGCAGAGAGGAGAAGAGGAGCAGCCCTTGGCTCTGGGGCAGGAACAGGGCATATTCAGTCGCTGGTGTGCGCCTTGGACTCTCCCTGCTGCTGACAGAGGGTCAGGTCTGCCAACACAGTCCACTCTCTCAGGCCTCTTTTCTGCTTCCTTCCCTGGGCAGCGGGAGCGAGAAGCGGAGCTTCTGAGCGAGCAACTCTCCCTTGGTAAACAGCCTTGAGAGACACGGCCCGGTGCCCTGTCATTTTCTCTAAGAAATTGCTGTAAGAAACCAAATGGTTATCATCCTGTCAGCTGCAATTCTTTCTTGTATTGTTTTTTAAAGGGGGAAGAGGGATGGACAGCAGGGGGCAGGCAGCAAGGAGTGGAATGAAACCGTTCAGGGCAAAGGGCTTTCAAATTTTCAGCTCCTGGTTTTGCAGGAGACTGGATTAAAAAAGATCAAATCAAATGAATTTTTCCATCAGAGTGAGAGCTCTGTCTCTCCCAAAATGCCTTACTTTGACAGTTGGCTTAAAAGATTTGACAGAATTCATTTTTCCAGTAGACAAGAGATCAAGGTATTAAACAAAGCCCATCCCACCATGAGAACTCTGTTAACTGCTCAACTTAATAGAGGTGAGTTTTTTAACAAAACAGGGGAGTGGGTTATTTTTCTCCTTCCTGGAAATGAGTGGGGAGGGCAGTGTGTTGGTGGGCAGGTAAGAAAGAAGTGGCCACAGTCCCTACCTGTCTGCTGACTCCGTGGCGTGGCACTTGCCATTTGTCCCCTGCCCTGAGGAAACTGGTCATGGAGAGTCCTGCCTCTCTCTGGCTTGAGGGAGCTGTTCTGAGGTGCAAGGCCTTGGTTTCCCTCAGAACAAGGCAGGGCCTTCCCTTTCCCGGCGGATATTTCCAAGGTTGTTTCATTTGTCCCCATCACAACCCACAGTGCTCAGCCATGCCTGATGGTGGCATCAGTCACTCACCCACTGAACCTCAGAACCATCAGGCTCCTCTTTGATAAAAGCCACCAGACTGAAAATTTCCTCTAAGAGTTTCAGGGTTCAATTGGCTCACAGATGTGACAGTCACAGATATGAGAGTGCACAGACGTGGGAGTGTAAACAGGTGAGTGCACAGATGTGAGAACAGATGTTAGAGAGCACAGATGTGAGAGTGAAAACAGGTGAGTGCACAGATGTGAGAGCAACAGATGTTAGAGAGCACAGATGTGAGAGCATACAGATGTGAGAGAGCACAGGTGTGAGGGTGAACAGGGAGTGCATAGATGTGAGAAGCAAGATGGGAGAGACGTGCAGTGCATGGATGTGAGTGCACAGATGTGACAGTGCACAGATGTGAGAGTCAGATATGGGAGTGCACAACTACGAGATCAAACAGATGTGAGAGTGTAAACATGTGTACAGATGTGAGAGTGCACAGATGTGAGTGCAAAACCTATGACTGTACAGATGTGAGAGTGCACAGATGTGAGTGCAAACCTAGAGTGTACAGATGAGAGTGCACAGTGGGTGCAAACCTATGAGTGGTACAGATGTGAGGAGTGCACAGATGTGCGAAGCACACAGATGTGAGGGGCGCATAGGTGAAAGCATAAACATGTGAGAGTGTGCAGATGTGAACACATACAGATGTGAACACACAGATGTGAGAATGTACACATGTGAGAGCACACAGACCTGGGAGTGCAGATGTGAGATCACACAGATGTGACTGCGGATGTGAGAATGCATGTATGTGAAGATCCACAGAAGTGAGAGTGCGCGAGATGTGAGAGAGAGCATGCAAATGTGAGAATGCACAGACGAGAGTGTATAAATGTGAGGGTGCACAGGTGTGAGAACCCACAGATGTGAGGGGTGTAAGAATGTGAGATCATTCAAATACCCAAGATCTGGGGGCTGGAGGGGAAAACCTGAGGAAAAGTGGAGGGAGTGGAAAGGAAATGGGTTGTTTCAGGGAGATGCATCCACCTCTCAAACATGAAAGAAATGTACTCCATTTTTATTGCATTTCACTGGAATGTACACATCATACTTAGCTGCCTGAAAACCTCTGATTACCTGAAAAAGGAGCACAATAAAAAGACAGCGAACAAAAGCACAGACAAAAGCTCCTCCCAAAACTGGGATCATGAAAGAAAAAAAAAAGAAAGAAAGAAATCAAAATCAGGGCTGGAGACGGAGCAGCTGCTTGGCACCGAGGCCCTGTCAGTGCTGACCCAGGACTCTGAGATCTCAGGTCCAGAACCAGCCAGTCACACCCTACCTGGCAATCCTGAGCCATGGCCCCAGGGAAAGTCCCAGGTCAGTGTTGAGACCCTTCTCCTCAAGCTGCCGTGGGTCTGCCCGAAATATGGGAGGTCCTGAACCAGACCCCCACAACAATGGATCCGAGCAACCAGAGCAAGGCAGGTTCACAGGGGAGGGTTCCAAGACATTCTGAGAGGCCTTGACTTCACAGGCCGCATGTGCTGTGTTAGAGCCTTTGGAGACAGACCCGCATGGAGGATCTGAGGGGGAAGATAGTGCACGAGAGATCCAAGTCCAACAGGCAGGGAGGAGAACCAGGGTTCCATGCAGAACACCAAGGGAGGCAGCAGCCACAACCCAAAGAGGGGGCTCACAGGCTCCAGTCTCTAGAACTGGCCAACATTCGCTTTCTCTCCTCCAATCCTGAGCACTACTTGGGAACCTCCCAACCAAGCAAAGGTTAAATAATACTAACCAAATGGCAAAAACTGGAAGAGTAGATTAAGAACACAACCTGAATACATGTTGCAGGCAAGAAATGCACTTCTAATTTGAGAAAATAGGTTGAAAGTAATGGAATATATAAAAGATATGCCATACAATCATTAATCGGAAAATGACAGCGATGTCTGTATTAATATCAAATAATGCATCATTCGAACAGAGAAAAGCACTAGAGACAAAACAGGAAATTATATGATGATGAAAAGGTTCATCCATCAAGAAAACATAATAATCTAAAATGTACATGCACTCACTAAGAAATAGAATTTCATAATACATGAATGAAAAATTGACAAGGATGAAAGGTGAAACAGGCAAGCCAAGTCCATAATTACAGTTGTGAAGCCAGCACCCCTCTCTGTCTCTAATAAATTGAAAAGAGAAAATAAGCAAACCTATAAAAATAATCTAAATAATCAATCCCCTCACAAGCTCCAACTGACATACAATATCTTCCCAGTAACATCAGAATACACAGTTCTAGTATCCAGGAAATGCCAATATGGGCCACATTTGGGGGCTACAGAAAAAAAAAACCTGGATACATTTTTAAGTATTAAACATAATATGTAGCATGTTCTATTAGCATGTTAGAATTAAATTAAAAACCAAAAACAGGGGAAAATCTCAAAATGTGGAAATTAAGCAGCATGCATTTCCATGGGTTAAGGAAACCTGAAAGATTTTTTGGTTTTGTTCGTTTAATTTTGGTTGGGTGGTGGTTTTTGGTTTTGTTCATTTGTTTTGGTGGGGTACTCAGGGTTTACTCCTGGTGTGCTATGGGAACCACACAGGATGCCAGAGATTTAACCTAAGTAGGCCATGTGTAAGGCAAATGCCCTACCTAATATACTGTCTTAGGCCCCTTTTAAAGGTATTTTTAAAAAACCTACATAGTGACTAAAAACTCATACAACATATAAAAAGTATGTGAGTCGGAGTTAAGTCAGTGATGAGAGGGAAGTTTATAGCAGCAAATACACTAGAAATGAGCAAAGGTTTCAAATCAATAATATGAACTCTTATCCTAAGACAGTAGACAGCAACTGAAATTTTCCTTTTTAAAAAAGACAAGGAGATGGAAGGCAGTTATTAAGATAGAGAAGAACTTGATTAAACTAAAATTAGAAAAACAATAGAGAAAAAGCAAAGAAATAAAGAACTACTTTTCAAAAAAAATCAAAATGGATAAGCCTTTAACAAGGTTGAAAAAGAGAAAAAAAGAGAGATAAAATAGAATCCATCAATATCATTAAGGAAAGAGGGTTATAATATAAAAAGCTCCCTCCCCCAAAGAAATTTCCAGGCTTAGAGAGTTTCTTTGGAGAATCTAAATAACTTAAAGATTTAACATTGGATTGGTGCTATTTATTTTTTAAAAGCTTTATTTATTTTTTGTCTTGCTATTGTTAATGGTTTCTCGTGAGCCCAATTTTGACACCACGCTGATCACCAGTGTACCTGTCTCCCTCCCCTTTCTCTCACCCACCCTTCTTCTCACTTGCCCTAAACTCAACTGTGCATGTCCGTCCTCACCTTATGTTGCCACTTTTATGCTATTTTCTCCTAGAAAATGAAAGAGAAGAGAACCCTGTCTCATGCAATATATGAAACCAGGATTACTTGTTACCTAATCAACTAAAGATAACACAGAGAAAAGAAAGGAGGAAATCAATAGCTTTCATAAATAGAAATCAAACACCCCCAAAATATATTAACAAGCCAAGTGTAGTGATGTATAGCAATAATTCATGCCATGCCATATGGAATCTATTAAGATTTTGCTTCAACATTCAAAATATCATCTGTATAATTTACAAGATCAACAAGCTAAAGAAGAAAATTTATATAACCACATCAATTGACACCAAAAAGGGTATTTGGCATGATTCAATGTCCTAAACTTGGTTAAAAATGCTTCAAAAAATATTATCACATGACTCATAGTGGTACAAGGCTGAATGCTGCTCCCAAACATCATAATAAGCATAAAGCAGTGGGCCGGCATGATAGTAAAGCAGGGAGAGTATTTATTGTGCATGCAGCTGACCTGAGTTTGATCCCTAGCATCTTTCGTGATCGCCTGAACCCTACTAGGAGTGATCCCTAAGTGCAGAATCAGGAGTGATCCCTGAGCACCATCAGGTGTGTGCCAAAACCAAAAGAAAAAGGAATACGCTAGGATATCTCTTTTCACCACCCACATTACTGTAATTGTAAGATAGAACCATTGTGATAAGGCAAGAAGAGAAAATACAGATTGAAAGAAAGTAACTGTCTCATATATTTATGAAAAATCCTAAGGAACTTGCATAAAAACACATACAGACACGCACACACACACACACACACACACACACACACACACGCATGCACGCACTAAAGCCAAGCTTCCAAGAAAAAATAAGTGTGTTCAGCAAGATTTCAGGATAAAAACTAACACACATAAGTGTGCTTTCAATACTTAACCATGAACCAACTGCCTTAGTTCTGTCTACTAAACTATACATTTCCAGGAATTGAAATTTTAAAAACTATAACATTTATAATCTCCAAAGGAAAAATATTTAGCCACAAACTTAACAAAACACATAGAGGTCTGTGTTCCAGATATTGCCATAGAGAGCTTGAATTCTTAGCCTCACAATAAGGAAAAAAATGCCCAATGAAAGCACATGCTTTGCATAATGCAGAAGGTCTGGTTTCATCCCAACTTTTGAGTCCCTGATCACTGCTGGGAATGACACCAGAACACTGAGCCCACAACAGTCCCTTAACACCCCTGGGTGTGCCCCCTCAAAGAAAATCAAAGGAAAGAAAAATTGAAAATCAATTAAATTCATCAGAAAATTGAGGTCACGGAACTGATGGTTGAAACTGAAGTGATCCTGAGGGTCCCATTTCTTGGGAACACAAGCCCTTACCTGAGTCCTCTTTTAAGAATCGTTGTAATGAATTGCTGATGGCTCAGTGAAGACTAAAAACTCCAGGGCAGTCAAATCCTGGGGCAGGAGGGATCCCACATCTAGGTGAGTTTTACCTCCAGGAGACACACCACACAAAATATCCCTTCCTGCTTCCATTGTAGGTGGGAGTGAGTCTTCTGAAACAAGCTTTCCTGTCCTCCCAGGAAAGCCCTGACTCAGGAAAAACACTTCGTCTAGAGTCCAGAAGTCTGGTGCAGGGACAGACCCAGTCCAGGCTTACTCAAAGACTGAGACAGAGGACCTTAAACTTCTTCTTCTTCCCCAGGCCCTTAAGGCACTGCCACCTTCTCAATGGGGGATCCCACATCCTAAGGGAAGGAGGCTGGCGGGGGCAAGAGCAGCAAGCCTTAGGCTCTAGGCAGTGCAGAGGAAAGGGCCGATAGAGACCAGGATGCGGAGGCAGCAGCTCCAATCACAGCATCAACCGAGGTGAGTGCAGCCTCACTCCTAGCCAGGTGGACACAGGGTTTGCATAAAACAAGACTCCACCCGAGTTCCTGTGGCCACCAACCATGTGCTGCTGCCCGTGGTGAATCTCATGGCCTGTAAACAAAAGCACAATCTGAAGAGAGACAGCAAGTATCCCCCGAGGCTCACGCAAGGCATCCCCGGTAGGGCATAGGTGCTGTGTTGACTGTAACGGACGGAGCTCCAAATTACAAATGTCCTAGCGCTGATGCTGGGATGCAGGAGGCAGGAGGGTCCTTTCAAAGCGCATCAAGAACAATCTCAATATGGAAATCAATGAAGGCTGAGAATTACCACCTGAGTAACGGGCAAGGACAAGTCAATACAAGTGAGTAAATGCAGAGGAGAAAAGCCACAACTCACTCCTGATTATGGGGGTCGGAGACACCGTATTGACAAAACCATGACACTGACATAGGAGGAGACGTAACACTTCTCAGTGAGACACGGGAACCAGCTGCTGGAACAGACCACAGCGGCAGCTGCATGAGCTTCCTCTCGTGGAAGTGCCCTGGGCTCTACATCTGTTGGCCCTGCCCTTGCCTCTCCCTCCCTCCAGGAAGTCTGCTCTGATTACTCCAGGCCCAGGCACTGTGATCTGATGTCAGCCCTCTGACCCCCCGACCTTCAGGGGTCACACCAGAATTGGAGCTCAACAGCTCCCTGCAGTCAGAGGGAGAAGTCCTCTCACCGGCATCCCACCACACTATACTGTCAGGGCCTGTTCCTGCCCTCCCTGGTGGATTCTCCAAACCCCAAGGAGAGCAGAGTGTGAAGTATGGAGCCAGAGCCCTGGGTTCAGCCCCTGCCTCGCTGCTCCATGAAGGGCCCTGAACAGGCACTTCTCCCTGTCTGAACCTTCTTTCCTGGCAGGTACGTGAGGCTGACTCTGACCTCTCCCTGCAGGACTGCAGGAGCACAGTGGGCAGTGGCTGGGCTGAAGGGACGCCCCTAAGCTGTGCCCTGTTTCATAGAGAAGGACACTGAGCCCAGCCTGGGCTTGGAGCACCCCTAGAGTTTTAGAGCCAGCGAGCAAAGACTCCCATAGTATCCAAACCCAAGCCCTGCTCCCTGACCCATGGGCTTGGAGGCTCAGGAGACCAACAAGCCCCAGTGGAGGGGGCCTTCAGGGACAGGGGTAGCTGGACTGGTGGGGAGGGCAGCTGGGCTGTCCAGGACTCTGAAGATGGCCAAGTTCTAAAGGGGCTGTGATGGGATCCTCTGTGAGGCCAGAGCCCCTGTGAGGGGTCACACCCTCCTCCCCCTGCCCTGGACCAGCCAAGCTTTGCAGGTGCATCAGAAGCAGCTGCTCCATCTTCAAGGGCCCGGGCATGCCCACAGAGATGGATTTTTCCTCACCTCATTATCTCCTGCTCAGGCTTCTGGGCCACGTCAATAACTTCTGTCTGGGCTGGGTGGAAACCTGAGAGAGGCTACAAGCCACTTTGCTGCGGCAGTCCCACCCCTGGAAATCAATGGGGAAGCCACCAGCCAAATCCACCTAAATCCAGCAGAGCCTGAATCAAAGGCTTTTGGAGCTCCAGCTGGACTGGCCTGGGCTCTGGCTCCTCAAGCCCAGGGTGTCTCTCCAGGGTTGGGGAGCAGCAGGACCCTCTGGGTCCACAGAGCAATGGTGGGGACACCCCAACCAGGCAAGTGGTGGCTGCCCCCTGCCCGGCCCTGCCAGCTGACCATGGCTACCCCACAGGGTGAGTGCAAGTGGACCTGTAGGAGAGAAGCCCTCTGGTTCCAGAGCACCCCTCAGCCAGGCTCACTGGGCCCCCAGCAGGTGCCCACGCTACCCCAAAGAGCACTCCAGTCTCTGGCAGGTAGCAGCCTCCAAGCCCCACACTCTGCAAACAAGCAGGCTTCAGGATGAGGCTTCCAAGCAGCTGGGGAGAGGGGAAAGGGAGCCTCCTCTGCAGCTCCTGTAGCCTGAAATGGGTGCCAGCCTCTGGACAAGAGCAAAGGGTGCCAAGGATTAGCACTCTTCTGAGTCAGGGTCCAGGGCTCCTGCTCCACCTGAGGTCACACCAGCCTGAGCGGTGGCACTCCCAGGCTCATTCTCTAACACTGGGGTTAATGTCCTCAGAGTTCAAGAGGTTAGGGTCATCCTGAGGGTCTTGGGGGCCAGGATCAGTGTCCCAAGGTCTTAACATGTTGCAGGACTCCTCTAAGAGCCTCTGCAACTTTCCTGGATTGCCTCCTGCAGGTCACTTCGTAGATAGGGGTAGTTTAAATGTGGCAGTTTATCTGATCATGTATTCTGTACTGGCTGGTATAAATATTCTCTCATGCTACCACAATCATCGTGGGACTAGCTAGATCTTACCAGCATATTTTTGCCTGGCCACATTGGATCTCTAAGTAAATAGACCAGAGAGAAATGCTGTTTGCCTCCAAGCAAGCAAGCATGGCTCCCTGATAACTCAAAGGCAACTAATACAAAACTACCGTGAAGTAGACGAGACTCTTGTGAAGGCTTGGAGAAATATTTAACTGGCATTAGTATAGTTTTTGGTACAGAGTCATGCCATCTCAGAAACCCCCTTCTCTACCCTATAAAGGCATTTTCAGGCAGATCTTGGCTCAAGACATTAGCATATAAAAGGGCCTAGGTGAGGTGCTGGGAGAAATTACCTGAGGGCATTTGACCCTCCCTGCTTCCCATAATAGTGGGAGGTCTGAGTTGCAGGGGTATAAAACTAGGCTGCTTCCTCTCTTGCTCTCTTTCTATTTTTGGGGGCTCTCTCTTTGTGGGCTCACACTCTTCTTGGGAGTCTTGTCTTTTGTCTCCCTCTTTCCAGGGCCTTAACATGTGGTGGCCACCATCTTGGCCTACACGTGGCTGAGGTTCTAGCCCAGAGTCCTGAGCACAGGGTTTTTCCTATTGCTGATTTGTATGCCTGAAACTGTGATAAGTAAGCATTTTGAAACTGCATCGGATTCCAGAGTCTTCATCCATTCCCCGCCGGCTTCAGGGGTAGAAGGGAACTCGCTTCCTGGCACTGTTGGGGACCCCAGCGGCTTCCCCGACACTGACACACTCTTTGCATCCCACCAGCACCATCCCAGGTTGTCAGGTTTGAAATTATTTGTTCATTTCAAGACAAATGTGTTTTGAAGTTTCCACTCCTCACAGTGGAAGTGGTGTAGCAATTACTCTCAGTAATGGACATGTCTGCTTGGGCGAGTGGCCGAAGCAGAAAGCAGTAATTAGCCAGGAACAGTGATGCACCCTGCCTTTCAATATTGCTCCCTGGAATTTCTTCCCGGGCCACAAGGTGCTGCCATTTGTCCCCTCTGAGGATCAACAGAGGATGAGAAAATCAGAAATTCCAAGGAGAAAGGGGGCGTGCTGGGAAGCAGTCCTGGGCGTGCGCCCCTCATTGGACAGATGGAGAACTCGAGCACGTGAGGAAGCCCTGTGCCCACATACCCAGGGTGACCAAATGGGCAAGAGTCCCACTCTCCAGGGAGACAAGCCAGGGTGACAGCAGCATGGCGAGGACAGAGCAGTCAGGCTGGATTGAGGGAAAGGCAGAATGGTCCAGAGAGGGCTTTCTGGACTCTCAGAGGAAGGACTCTGCTGTGCTGCCCTTCCTCTCTTCCACCTCAGGCTCAGGACATCAAGTCCTAGCTCAGGATGCCCTGAATAAGCAAGAGAAGCCCTCTATCGGAGAGTGAGGACAATGTTGGTAATCCTCTAACACTGATTGCCAACTCATGCTCCATCACTGGTGTGATGCCACCATCCTCACAGCCCTACAGTAGGAGGTGGGAACACTCCCCATATGGGTGGGGAAATAGAGAATTCAGAGAGCGGCAAGACCAAGTCAAATATAGGTGTCTAAGATCCAGGTGCCATCTATCAATTGTTCATCTCCCAGCACCAAATGTTTCAGATGCCTTTACTCCACCCATTGATTGGTGATGCATCTGCAACATCAAGGGAGCCAAAGGGTTAAAGCATGCTGGTGTTCTCACTGGCTAGACTTTGCAAATGATCAATAAAATTAATAACTCTAAAACTAACCCAATTCTAAACATAGGCCTAACCTAATGGTAGCCCTAGCCTGAGCCCTAATCCTAACCCAAACTGTGAACTTAAACATAGCCCTAACTTTAACCCTAGCTCTTGCCCTAATTTGATCCCTAACCCAGCTACAGTGCATCAGAGGTCACACTGCTGGGAGTACTAAGAATCACAGTGGCAGGGTGGGTGATGACACTGATCAATGTGGGGTGGCTCTGAGAATTAAACTCAAGTCTCATGCATGCAAGGCAGGTGTTCTACCACTGAGCCCTACCCACCAGGTCAAGCTTGTCAATTGCTGGTATCAAAGGAACCCAGGATAGACAGAGGACTTCTTTTTTTATGCTTGTTCTGGGTGGTCTAATACCCCCAGGAGAAGTTGGCAAGGGTTTCGGACTCATGAATGGCCCCTCATCATATTCCATGGCACCACACCCAGAAAACCACCAAAGTCTCTGACTAGGACTGGGCCTGGGTGGGTGGCAAAATGTAGGGTCTTTCCAGATGTATCCAACCCTGGTTGGGGCTCCTGATGTGGTGACTGTTCTCATGACTTCTTTTAGTACATTCCAGAGTTCTCTTGGAATGAGAGGCAGTCCCTTGCTAGTTATCAACCATATGTGAAGTGTCCCCATTCACAGTCCCTGCCTCTTGCTAGGACCAAGTGATCTTGGGAGAAAGATCCTCAAATATGAGGCTATTAAAGTGCTTTGGTCACACCCATAGATTCTGAACACAATCCTGACTTCTAGGACATGGAGTGCTGATATTAGCCATGACACTCAGTCGCAGAACAGTGCATCAAAGCCATCTGTGGGGACTATGATGAGCTGTGGTAGCATTGTGACAGCAAATGAATGACAATGACAAGATGGTGGTGGCTTCTATGTGCCCTCGGGACTGCAGAATCAAAAGGATAAACTCAGTGTGTTGGCGCTCAGCACTGAGTCTTGCACAGCCTTGTTTCTTGCAGGCTCTGTGTTGATTCAGAGACTGAATGTGCCCCCACATCCAAGACAAATAGGATGCAGGTGGCTGGATTCCAACACCCCCTAATTACAGTCTGTTCAAGTTTCTCTGGTGAAAGTAAACTCTTGGAGAAAACACATCTCACAGGAAAATGGGATCCTAAAACTAGAAACGGTTGTGAAACTATTTGGTGTCAACCTTGAACTGCTTGTCACCCTCAGCACCCCTAACAGAGGGGTGCCTGTCAGACGCTGCCAGTCCTCTGGGGTAAAAGGATACTCAACTCACAAACCCTGCAAACAGCTCACCCAGACAGATGCTTTAAATGGGATCCCACTCCCCCACAAGAATTGTGACAACCAGTCACTGCTGCCACTAGCTCTTGACTGTGATGCCATCTCAGTAAGCCCCACTTTGCTCAGGACAGAGAGCTCCCACACCAAAACAAGGCTCCACTGGCATATATTGAAATAAAACTATGCAACATGTGGGAGAAATCGATTCTTCAGGTCTGAGAGCAATAAGCCTATCCTCTGGTCACCACTATGCAGGCCTGTGTCTCTTTGCACATGTCAAAGACCTAAGTCTAATCATAGACGTGGGGCATGGGGGGGTCACCTCTAAGGAGGGCTTAATGCAACCACTAAAGCATAGCCCATCTGTCTTTCCACCTTTTCCAAAATAAGCCTGCAGTTGTTTGTTGGAGTGCTTACTCCCTCGAAAAGGGAATTCATTTAGGGGATTCTAAATGTTGAATTAATTGAAACCACTGTCAGTTAAATCTGAGTGGACATTAATTCATGGGTACTCTAAGTACCATTCTGGTCTATCCAAGTAATAGCTTATAGTGACAAGGTTATAGAATAAAACTCTAGGGCATAAAGAATAAATCTTAATGTATGCAAATTTTCTTTGAAAAACATATAACTTAGGTGGGGACTTTAGAGATAGTACAGAGGTTATAACCCTTGACCTGCAAACAGACAACCCTGATTCAATCCATGGCACTGAATATTGTCCCCAAGCATAACAGGGGTTACCCCTGAGCATAGAGCCAGGAGCAATCCCTGATTGCCATAAAGCTAAACCAACAAATGGCTATAAAACTAAACAAAAGAATCACTGAGGTAACCAGAAGATCCCAGAATAGAAATCAGACCAGGACAAAAGAGTCTAATTGTTTTACAAATCTAGGAAAAACTCTGCAAAGGGGGAGGGAAGGCAGTGCTCACCTCTCTCTGGCTTCTGAGTGTGTTTTTACAGTAAATACCCCTTGTCCCTCTAGCCTCCACATGAAGTTTGTACATAGTCTTTTTATTAAACTCCTCAATGCAGTTAGAGTCATAAATAAGTAAGGTCATTTTCCGAAGCTTTTGAAGAACTGGTTAAGATGGAGAAACTCACAAGATTTGAGTTTCTTGAGTGGGAGGTTTGAGTGGAAGAAGGTTCCAACAGATCTTTTAGAATCACTAAAATGAAAAAACCCTGAGAGCACCAAATGCTGGAAAGCATGAGGGGTACCGAACTCTGATTCTGCTAATGGCAGTGCAGCAGAGTATAGCAGATAGGGAGACCCTTCGGTTGTTTATTACCAAGACAAACACTATCTTTCTATATGATTCAGCAATCATGCTCTTCCCTAGGTGACATGGAAAGTTAGGCTTACCTACCCAACAATCTAATGAATATTCATAGACAGACGCTTTACTCATTGTCATCCCAAATAGGAGATAATCAAGGTGTCCTAAAATCAATGAATGAATCAACAAACTGTGATACTCTGTACAAAGGAATTTTATTCTGTGATAACAAGAAATAAATTATCAAGCCACAAGAATGTACAATATGGATGAAATGTCAGTGCATATTGCTAAATGAAAGAAGCCTGTCTGAAATGAGGCATGATGTATGTTTCCAATTAAGTGGCCTTTGGAAAACAAAACTGTCAAGACATTGAAAAGATCAGTGGCGCAAAGGTCAAACAGTTGAATGATAGGACATTGTTTGAACTATTATATATGATGTTGCAGTTGTAAATACTGATATTAGGGGGTTGGTCAAAACCCTAATAACTTTAGAATACATGGTAAATTGAAATGTATGTAAACTTCAAAAATCATTTAGAGGGTTTCATGATGGAAAGCAAACTCTAACAAAAGCAACAACAACAACAGACTAATTATATTTACAAGGGAGGGACATCTTAGCAAAGCCAAAGGGTCAGGGGAAAGTGCCAACCTAATTATATTTGAAATAAGTGGAAACTTAAGACTAAAGATAAGAGTCATCTAAAAAGTGCACTCCAGTCGATAGAGTTTTGCTACAGGTTTTGAATGAACAATTCTACCGCTCTGCATGCACGCACTGGGATGGAACAGTTAAATAGGGGGAAGGGTGGGCTGTGGAACCCAGATTCTTCTCTGTTGGAGGGATTTCACACCTTCAGGGAGGCCACTGAAATGATTCATAAACCATGAATTAGAGGTGGAAGCATCAGCATGAACTCATGCTTAGCTTAATATAGATACTAGCAGTTAGAAATAGAATATTTATGGGCTTATATCCACATATTTGGGTATGTATCATATGATTTGGTTCTATCGTTTCAATTTCAAGTTAAGAAACTTACTTAGGAACTCATGGCTCATTAAATACCAGAATCTTTGCTTTTAAATACTGTAAGAGACTCACAGACATGGGGCAGAGCTGCTACTTGCTCTCCCTGTGCCCAGCTGCTCACGAGGCGCCCAGGAGGGATGGTGGGTTCTAGACCTGGCCTGCCACCCCAGCAGAGCCTTGCAACAAGCCAGACGACCCCCACTCCATGAGGGCCTCCATTTCCCACATCCAGACTTCTCTCTCGTCAGAACTCCACCCAGCAGACCAGCCTATCACAGCCCAGCTTGTGCGGCGCAAGCGGCCGCAAGCCTGGCAAGCTACCCGTGTTGTATTTGATATGCCAAATACCAGTAATAATTATAGATCTCATTCTGGAATGGATTGAGGCTCTTTATGTTCCTGGAGCAAGCAGATGCCCTTGGGCTCTACTAGCATGAGACAGGACATATGGAGATGTTACTGGGGCCTGCTCGAGCAAATCGATGATGAACGGGAAGACAGTGATACAATGATACTGTAAGAGTGGTGTGTGTGAGTGTGTGTGTGTGTGTGTGTGTGGTGGGGGGGTTAAGGGCTAAGAAAAGTGAACCTTCCCCAATAAGAAAGCATAACTGGTACCCAGATCTTGGATTCTCATACCATTCTCACAAAAGAGAGAGACTAAGAGTTCTTTAAAGCTATGACTGTTCTGTGATCAAAACAAGAACAATGTAAAATGATGCTGGATTAGACTTTAGTACCAGGAAATTTAGGAAGTACTCCCTAAACTATAACAGCAACAAGAGTAGCCACAAAAGGATGGAGGCAGTGGACTATGGTAAAGGGGCTCTGGAACCAACTAAAAGTGCTCCTGATAGCCAAAGCTGAAATGTTTTGAACATCTAAATAAAGTTATATTGGAATAGGACTAAAGGAATAAAATATCCTTAAGTACATGCTGATATAAATAAATGATTGGAAACAAGAATAAATCAAGAGGAGAGACAAATTTCCCATGAAGAAATCCAAACAATTTATGGAGACAACCTGCTCTATAGGAGCTGAGTCATAACTCCTGGTGTTAGCTGCATGCAATGATTCCCCTAGCAGAGTACTTTGGTAAATTGTGGGAATTGGGGGCAGGGTAACTTTACAGAGGGACACCTAAAATCCCACCTCACCAGGTGAGCCAGGCCAACAGCAATAGTAAAATAAATCATTAATCAATCAGTTTGATAATAGGTATATTGATGAGGTGTGATAAAAATGGACTGTTACTTTTGTGGTTTTCCCAGATGATTACTTCAATCTAATCATGAGAGAATGCTCTGGTAAGTTCTAGTTGCGGAGGGTAGAGAGATAGTACAGGGCTTAAGGCAGTTTTCTTGTATGTGGTGGAACTCAGTTCAATTCCTGCAATCCCATAATTCCCCAAGGACAAAGCTGGGGTGTCGAAGGGTAAGTTCCAACCCCCTTCCACTAAAATACACATAGACATACATTCACACACATGCATGGATGCACATAGCGACACATGAATACCCAAGCATGTGCGCTGCACACACACACACACACACACACACACACACACACACATGCAATTCCACTACCAAGAGAGCTTACAATTCACCTGGCCAGTGCTCCTCAGAACTGTCCATAAAAATCAAGGACAGTCTGAGAAACTGTCTCAGCCAAGGGACATATGCCAAACAGACTCATGGTAACATCGTCAATAGATTCTGAAACAGGCACCAAAATTAAGGGAATACAAATAAAATCTGGGCTTCAGCTGAAAATAATGTTCCCAAACT
Source organism: Cryptotis parvus (assembly GCA_021461705.1). Classification (NCBI taxonomy): domain Eukaryota; kingdom Metazoa; phylum Chordata; class Mammalia; order Eulipotyphla; family Soricidae; genus Cryptotis; species Cryptotis parvus. Next base: position 100,138 of record JAJIBD010032067.1, on the reverse strand, counting down.
AGCTTGTTACATGACAGATAAGGGAAAGTTGGGAGCAGGCTGGACGGTAAATCTCTATATGATCCTCTCATGTTTCAGTACATTTAAAAGTGTTGTGAACAATGAGCTCTACTTTTTATAAAGGAAAGGGTAGTTAAAACTAAAGAAAAACAATGACTGTTCTGCTACTTTAAAAACAACTCTTTTGGCATTTTGATTTCACTGCTGTCAGTACACTTTCTTTTGACTTTTGACATGCTTACTATTGATCTGTGTGTGTAATGCAATATCCTGGTAGTTTGGGTTTTGTTTTTAGCTTTCCATTGAACAATATGGCGTGAAGCAATTGCTTTTCTGTTATGAGTAATTGATGTTTTTATTATAGGGGGCAATCCTACCAAGTGGGTGACCTTAAGTTTGGTTAACCATCCTGTTGGGTTGATCGGGTTGTTCCCAGCTTTGCTGCTGCCGCTGTCAAAATAACCCCAGAGCCTAAAGCCCCTGGACAGCAAGTTTAGGGGTGACCCATGACCTTATTTATTCCCTCTCAAGTACACAATATTTTCCCTCTACAGTACAGGTACTAATAGATTGGAGGGAAAAGAGTTGATGGGCACAGATAGCAGGGAAGGGGTCTGGAGGCACAGTGTCTGGTCTGTTTCTTTGTTTTACCTTCTTCAATGGGGTTGGGTACATGAGAGAAGTGGGGAGAGAAACAGGCTTCATTGGCTGCTGCTGTGTGAGATGCCTCCCCCGTCCCCCATGGAGGCCCTGGCTGCTCACATGCATGCAACAGCTTTTCCTGCAGCACCATGAACGCTTAGCAGTTACCTGACTGGACCTGCTCTCTCCGGCTGTCTCGTGTTCCCTGCCTGGCCCCAAAGTCCTCCTTGCTAAGTGCCCCCATGGCTGGAGTTTCCTCCTCCTAAGAAGGGCTTCCAGAAGAATGGAGCTTCGGGGAGCTTCCATGGCTCCACATAGCCTCGGTTCATGAAACTGCAGTAACAAACGCCCAGATACCAGTTCAAGCCTGGGGTGCCAGAAGGTTGAACTCAAACAGTTTTCTCATTTGGTACCCCAGTGGCCAAGGGGCGATGGTCCATTAGAAGGGATCTAATGGCAGTCATGAGGACTCACCCTCATGACCTCAGCAATCTCTCCATGGTACCCCCTCCTAGTACCATCACATCTGAGACAAGGAGGGCAGCTGTTAACATCAGTTTGGTAGCAGGGGAAACATGCACCTAGTTTATGGTGCTGTGAAATCCTTAGAAATCCCTCTTTCTCTGTTCACCTCTGGGACCACAAGAGGTCTTGCCTCCCTGCCTGCCCTGGGGGGACAGCACTAGATAAGTCCACCCCAAATATGTTTACATAATTAGCAACACCTCCTTGAGTCACTTGAGGATGTAAATAGGGTCAACAGAACCAAAGCTCTGCTCTCTGAAATTAAAATTAAAACCAAGAGCAACTGGCAAAAATGAAGGAGTGAGACAAGAGAGCATAGTAAACTATATAAGCAACAGATGAGGAAGTGACCACAGAAATCATTGCCCTTCCACCCTGGATAACTGTCTGGACAATGTCACGCTCATCCATTTAACATTTCAAATTAATTAAACCAATTCCTAGAGAAACAAGACTATAAAAACTGACCCAAAATGAAAATATTTGCCATAATTTTGTAGCCATTAAAGAAATGTAATCAACTATAGAAATCTTCCATAAATAAAATGCTTTACCCCCATGATTTTATAAGTGAGTTCTCACACACTTTTAAGACAGATTCTTTTACTTGCTAGCATTTCCATTTATGAAACTAGCAAACCCTGAATCCAAAGTCAGGACAAAAATGGAAAATTGCAGAGCTTACTTACTAAAAAAATGTAAATGCAAAGAGCCTCTTAAAATGTAGCAAGAAAATTTCAGCAATGAATAAATTAGATAATATATTATGACCAGTTTAGGTCTTCCTAGGAATATGCTATTAAGTTCATATTAGTGTATAGACTAATGTAATTCATCACATTAGAAGAGCTTTTTTAAAGAACATGTGACCATATGAATAGAGCCCCAAAAAGACATTTGATCAAAGTCAGCATCTATCCATAATAAAGCTCCTAGCAAAGTACAAAAAGAAAGGAACAAAGAGATTTTATTTCAAAAACCCCACAACATATATCATATTTTATGATAAAATGTTGAAAGCTTTCCCTTTAAAACCAAAAAATAAGAATACATTGGTTGCCAACATCATTTTTATTCAACATGGGAGGTCCTTTCCAAGACACCTAAGAAGAGAAAGAAATACAAGGTATATGGATTGGCAGGGAGAGAGAACTAAGTCCTTATTTACATATGGTATGACTGTCTCTTTGGAAAACTCAAAAGAGTTCACAGATAATAAGATATCTTAACATGTCTGCTGGCTTCAAAATCAAAACACAGAGATAAAGATGCCATTTATAATGGAAAGGGAAATTCACAACATTTCTAAGATCAGTCTTACAATAGTTGTGAAGTTCTTTATGTAGAAAAATTAATATTTGGATCTGCTTGATAGCAGCTTGGCATGCAGTAGCATTTCATTAAATGTGTTTCTGTTTTCCTGCTGCCTTACACCTGAGTTGTTTGCATTTGCATCCAAGGGAAACACTTTCAGATTTGTCAGAGCAAACATGTGCACACTTACTTGAACTAACATGGTATTACTTTCAAGATGAGGAAGAGAGTGTCTTGTAGGATGGGATCTCTCTGGGATCAGATATGGAGCCCGGTCTGCCTTGCTGCCAGAGCTGTGATCTTGCCCTGCCCCACACCTGTTCAATGATCCTGCTCCCTTCACTGAGGAGCCTCAGAGATGTTTATTGAGCCCCCATCAGGAGCAAGAGACAGAGCTTGGGCAGGGAGGACAAAGCTTGCCTTCAGGGTCTCCTGTCCACTGCAGGCTCCAGACCACATAATTGTTGTGGGAATCAGAGTGTGGAGAAGGGGCATGAGGGGCTCCCAGGAAGATGGGCATTTCATTTCACACTTGGGAGAAGAGACATTCAGAGGGAGAAGTTGAGAGTAGGAAGAATGTGGAATAGAAGAAGGGTGTGCAGGCCAAGGAGACAAAAGGAGACATTCCTTGGAGCAGAGAGTGATAGTGAGCAGCAGGGAACAGGAGTTTTCTCCAGTGCAACATGAGATACACAGGCATGAGAGAGAGGAGTGGGGTGTTTAAGAGTCAGACCCACACACCTGGCCGAGTGGTGTGATTAGCCCATAGAGCCAGAGGCAGTTACTGGAAAGAAAGCAAGGTGGTGGCAGAGCCAGGCCGTGCTTCAGAAGACTGTAGACTATACTGAAGGGTGGTCCATAGGAAGAGAGCTTGAAGTCAGCAAATGTGGTCTGGTGTGAAGACACCCATGCCCAGGGAACTCACCTCCTTGTTTGTTTTTTTTTTGGGGGGTGGTCACACCCGGCAATGCTAGGGGTTACTCCTGGCTCTACAATCAGGAATTACTCCTGGTGGTGCTCGGGGACCATAGTGGATGCCGGGGGATCGAACCCGGTCGGCAACATGCAAGGCAAACGCCCTACCCACTGTACTATCGGGAACTCACCTCCTTGGGAAATCCATCTGGAACCTTCACATTCTCCTGAGCTCCTCCACGATGCCCACGGGACTCTGGGACACAAAGACAGAGTGCAGAGGAAGACAGAGGCTTTTGTGAGGGGTTCTAGTTGGTTCCATGCTTAGGAAAAGTGTCTGGGAAGCCTAGCTAGAGGGGAGAATGGTTAGCATTAGGTTTCTGTGCCCCCCCCTAAAACTATTATACACAGCACTTTGTCGTCTCTGCTTGTACCTGCTCCTTTCTGCAAAGTGACCCAGTGTGTCCTACTGTACCAGGGCCATAGAAAGGGATCCCCAACCTTTAAGCACTCCATGATCCAAAGGTTATAGAAAACTTCCCCCAGAACAACAGGGAAATACTCCAAAAGGGGAGACAAAGGGCTCAGGGGAACATAGGAGAATCTGTCAAGGAAACTGAGAGAAATCTTACCTTTATAGAACAAGTCTGGTTTGATGGGACCAGTAGGTGAAGGGCAGAGTCCTTCTCTAGTCACCTGCAGCCACCTGGGAGCACAACCAGCTGAAGCTTCAGACATGACCTGCCTGCAAACCCTGAAAGTTATCCAGTCCATCTCCAGGTAACACACGGGGAGGAACCAGAGCAGCGAGTCATGCACTGAGTACTGACTTCCTGCCAGGGATATTTGCACAGAAGCCCAGCTGGAAGGAACCTAACTGTCCAGGAGAAGGAAACGGAGGATGGTGACAAAAGGAAGAAAAGTAAAGAGGGAGGGACGGACACAAAGGACGAAGAGGAGGAGGTAACATGCAATTGAGATGGAGTTACTTCATTAAAACAAATGAGGTTCCTCTATACGTACTGACATACAGATGGCCATGGCATTGTTAAGAGATTAAAGCAGGGCATGTACGCTCACATATAAGACAACGCCTCACCCATTTCCAAAGAAGCCTGCATTAAGTGCATGTATGGCTCAGCACACAGCAGTTTGAAGTGATTATATACCACCCTGACACCAAGTGTATGCCGGGGGTGGGTGGGGGTGAAATTTGAAGAGGGAACTTGCATAGTTGAAAATAATTTTAAATGAATGAGCAGAAATAAAATGATAGGCGATGTTATTTGCTTGCAGAAGCAAAATGGGAGGGGGGGAAAAAGCCACCTAAATACATCTAGAGAGATCTGACTGAAATAAATGATGGTGCCAATTACGACGGAGCACCAGGCACCAGGCCATTGAAATCAGAGCAGATTTATGTGGGGAGATATTCTCAAGTGAAAAGCAAATTACAAATTAGTGTGTACCGAATATTCCTATTTTGAAAAAAAAGGAGAAAATTTAGAAAAATGCATAGAAAAAATATGAGCCACAGCAAGAGGATGGCTTCTGGGAATCAAGAAGATGAGGCGCCGGTATTTGGTGGGTGTCCCTGGAGGGGCTGTGGGGGTGCTTCACACACTGAGCCTCAGTTTACCCATCCTGAAGAGAAGGGTGACAATGGGAACTCCCCGGGTTGAGGTGAGGGTTTGTTGAGCTAAGTGGCTGATCAGCTTCTCACAGATGGCACTGGGCAGCAAGTCCATGACTATTGCCCCACTTCTCATGTCCAGACAACGCAGCTAAGGGAGAGGAAAACACCTAATTTATACATACTGAGGGTTTATACACACCTAATTTGTACATTGAGGGTTTTTTTCAGTAGAGAGTGAGATAAGATTACTGTTTTAGGATTTGCATTATGTGCTCCCCCAACGCAGTTGAAGTCCTCATCCTTGCAGTGCAATGGTTTGGGGGATTTGAGCCTTGGGGAGGAAATTGGGTGTAAGGGAGGTCATGGGGGAGCAATAATGGGACAAATGCCATCTTTGAGTCCCTCTCAGTCTCTCTGTCTGTCTCCCTCTGAACTACATGAGGACACTGAGAGTAGCTGACCATTTCCCAGCTAGGAACAGGCCCCTCTCACCAGCATTTAGTCCCATGTTGGCTGCAGTCTTTGCTATTTGTGGTAGCAGCCCAGGCAGACTCAAGCTCAGATTTGACCATGACATACACTAATATGAAGAGAGGGAGGGAAGTCATCTGGTCCATAAGAGCCTGCAACGCAGGCCCTGGTGCAAAGTGAAAGCAAGTACCTCCCTCCTCGCCCCACTGTGCTAGGAGGCTGCAGGGCTGGCAGAGTGGGCGACAGTGTCCTGCCTCCTGCCTGAGCACTGTGGCTGTAGAGTGCTGGCATTTCTCCAGAGTGGGGCCATGGCTGCAGCCACAGAAATCAGTGAATAAAAGTGAGATCAAGGAGTGCTAGGACCCCGGCTCTCTGGCATTTAGCAACCAGTTCTGCCAGAGACAAGCTGGCACCTAAAGCCAGGGTCAGGTGGAAATGGATGAGGATGAGAGAGAAGGCAGTTGGAATTCCAGAAATACTCCATCCATCCTTGAGAGTGCCTGCATCTGCTGCCAGCTTCCTGGCAGAGAGTGTCGGGGAGTCCATGCAGCTGTGCAAGAGAAACATGGACACACATACACGTGCACATGCACGAACATACACATGTACACACATGCACGCACGCACATGCACACACATGCATAGTCCCGACAGCAGATGCTGAGCAGCAACTATGTGCTGGTTCATACAGGCCCTGGGGATGCGGTCACATGCCAGCCCCACCCCTCCTGCCTGGTGTCCATCAGTATGAGGGACATCACCTTGGGGTCTGTCCTGGTCCTGCTCCGTGCACTGGTTCTGTCCTGTGAGCCTCACAGTCACCCTGGGAAGCCGGATGACAGTCTCATCTCTGTTCTACACACAGTGAAACAGGCTCAGAAGGACCCATTGCTATGTGACTTGGTCCTAGAAAGGCAGTTGGGACATGAGCTGGGACCTGTCTGCCCACAGGACATCCTGGTGTGCCTGGGGCTTACTACAGTGTCACTGTTCCCAGGCATCCCCTGAGTCTGGACAGATCCTATATGATCTATCCCCGCCCCCGATGGGCTACTCCGAACATCCAACATCGAGTCTGGTTTCAGCAGCATGAGTTCGGCCCTCTCCCAGTCTGACCATTTTTCTTACCACACACTGCCCACCTGGCACACACCTGTCCAAGCAGAGCTGCCTGGGGCCTCCAAGAGTTCCTGCCCATTCTATAAACCATGAGAACCCCATCACTGCCTGGAAAGTGATGGGTGGAGGCCAGAAAGAAGGTATACATCAGTCACAATCCAGCCCCCATGTCAGCCTCCCATTTCCAGCCTAACACCAGTGAGACAAGTTGTGCTATCACCTCCATTTGGCTGGGGAAGGAACTTATTGCCTAGGGTCCGAAATCATCCATTCAAGAGCTGGGAATCTGTCCCAGGGAGGGAAGAGCAAGAGGACAGAAGCAGCACTCCTGCTGATGGTGTGACCCCAGTAAGGACAGTCCTGGGTGAGCAGGGAGCTCAATGCGGGGCGATGGGCAGATGGGGGAAAGCAGAAAGCTGCAAGGGAAGCCCTGCCTTCCCCACAACCCCACTCTTCCCCTCCATTGCTCAGGTCAGTCCCTTGCCCCTGTTAGGGCTGAGGCTGGCATTTCTGCAAGTGCAGGGGGAATGTGACCCAATGTCCCTCCCTCTGCTCTCCTTTCCCATCCCTGCATCTCCCTTTCTCTGGGCCCCAGGTTCTGCTGGCTTCACTCAAGAGGGAAGGGCAGGAAAGGGAATCACAGGCTCCAAGACAGGCACTAGTGTGTGGAGACGCAGATGCTCTGCACAGGGGCTCATAGCAGTTCTGACAGTGCGATGAGGCCCTCCTGGGGGCCTAAAGACAATCATGTGTGATTGACCCCACAGGAAGTCATGTGTGAACAGGAAGTTCAGGGCCAGAGACCTGCAGACTCAGGGAGGGTCAGCTCAAACCAGGTCTTTGTGGGTCCAAAGTCAAGGGCCATACACAACCTTATCAGGGTGTAACAGGGCAGAACTGTGGTGCCCACAGGCCAGGCAGGGTCTGGGGAGGGCAACACGTAAAGGAGTAATGGGACTGAGAGGGTGTGGTGGTGAGGGCTCTCTCCGACCTTCGGGCAGGGCTTCTCAGATGCTTTGTGATATTTCTTGATTTCTCCACGCAGCTTCTGCTCTTGTTGTTCTGTATATTTCATCAACAGCAGCTCCTGTTCCCCTGCCAGCACCCAGAACAGGCTCCTCCTGCCTTTCCCAGTCCCTGTGGGGTTCATTGTCTTATTTTCTTATCACTTCTAAATTATCTGACTGTTTCCCTGTGAATGCTCAGTTACTAAACTGTGATTATTGGTGGTCTATGCATGCACACAGCTGAATTTGAAGGCTGGCATGGAGCTGTCAGGCAGCTGAGTGGAGTTGGCACCACATTGCCCTGGATGCCAGTGCCTACTTCCCTGGGCAGCTGGTCCATATCTCTGGTACTCTCCTGACCCTCAGACTGTGCCCCCACTAGCAGCAGAACTCCCAGAGGGCAGAGCCCTGCCTTCTTCAACGCCATGTAAACTGGCACTGGCCTAGGACCAGGAGGCTGTGTATCAGAAAGCTAAGAAGGGGGCTCTCTACCTCCTGATCCACCCCAATAATTAGAGTTCAGGTAGGCCAGGGAAGGTTAGGATGCATCCCCCTTGGATACAGGATATTGTATCCAATAAAGGATCACTGTCCCCATGGGGTAGAGCCAATGGAGCATCTTGTGGACACTCCTAGAAGCTTCCCAAGCTGAAAAGCTAAATAGATGGTTCAGAATTAAGGCGGTTACCTTGAATGTGCCCAACTTGGTTCAATTCCAGTCTTTTCATATAGTTCCCTAAGCACCACCTGGAGCGATCCCTGAGCACAGAACCAGGATCAAGCTCTGAGCACCACCAGATGCGGCCCAAACTGCCTCCCTAGAATAAATAAGTTAAAACAAAGAATTTTCCCAAGTTGAAATCAGTCATGGCAACTGGAGATAGCTGTGACTACTACTATCAGACTGATTCTGGAGCTGACACAAAATACCCAAGGGACAGGCAGATCGGAGAAGGATCTTGGGGGGCAGAGAGACAAAGAACTGGTGAGATCCAACCTCAGACCCGAGATGCCACCTTTCTAGCCACAGGCTAGTGAGAACAGGGGCCATTCAGAGACCAGGACACTAGGGATACTTAGTCCCACCAATAGCTTCATGCCTGCTTCATGAGGGGGCCTGGCACAGAGTCAGAGGGAAACACTGTCTGGGGGGAAACAGCGCCACTATCATGTCTCCAGCACTGGCATTCTCAGCCTGCAGTCACATCTCCTGCATTTGTGGCCATCAGTAATCGTGGCTCAGCAGTATGTCTTATTTTGTTTGGACAAATCAAATTTCCAGTGCACTGGGCAATCACTACATGTCCAGAAATGAAGAAAAAAGTGGATGACTGGGTTATGGCAGCCTTGGAGACCTGCTGTCCCTTCCTGGGCTCTCTGAGTCCTGGCTATGTCCACAAGTCTGTACTTCCACCCAGCACAATGCCCAATAGATAGGCCCCTCCTTTGTGCCTCTCTCCTCCTCTCCCCCCACCCCTGCATCCCACTCCTCTCCTTGCGTTCCTGCTGCTTGTCATCTCTGAAGACGATGTGGTCTATGAATGCCCAGTCCCCTTTCATCAAGCTCCTTCCTTTTCCAGAGCACAGACGGAAGTCTGCAAGGAAGACGTTGTGGTAATTAACATTCCCCTGCTCTCTGTAAAACAGCAATTTCTCTGAGTATGGATTTCTTCTTAAGGAGTTTTCGCCTGGGAGACGCCAGGAGGCCAGCCCATGGATTAGCAGATGCCCCACCAAGCAAAGCAAGAATGCAGAACAAAGCAGGGTGCCAAGTTGAGAGAACTGGAGAGTGAGCTTTGAGGAAGAACTAGGGAGACCACACACCAATGATGGAGCCAGCCTGTCCCCCACAACCAGGACAACTGAAAGCCTCAGTTTAGAACTGCGCCATTAATCTGGTTGAGCTGCAATTCTGATCATCGGGTCCTGCCTGCATCCTCTCGCCAGAGCCCACAGACTGATGAGGGAGGATTAGCCACTGGAGTGGCGCGCACTTGGGGGACCAGTGAGAAATGGGATGAGGAGCACTGAAGGTTACCTTGGAAAAAAGACATCTGTACTGAGGCTGGCAGATGGGGTTTGGAACTGGAGGAAGTGAGGCCTCTGTGTGAGAGAGAATGTGTCAATATGTGCAAATGTGAGAGAGTGTGTGTGACTGTGAGAGTGAGAGCACAGTGTGTATATGTGTATATGACAGTGTTTCTATGTGTTAGAATGTGTAAGTATGTATGAGTGTTAGCAAGAATGTGTCACTATGTATAATTGTGCTTCTGTATGCCTGGGTGTGAGAGTGCGTGTGAGATGCCTGCAGGAGGCTTCTTTCCATCTCTCTTTGAGTGTATGAGTTTGTTTAAGAGTGTGTGAGCATATGTAGTGTGTGAGAGATCATAAGTAAACATGTATGAGAGTGAGAGTGTGTGTGAAAGTGGGAATGTACGAGCATATTGTGTATATGTGTATGTGAGAGTGTGTGAAAGCATGACGTGTGAATGTGAGAGTGTGTGTGAGTGTGACCATGTGTGTGAAAACATGAGTGAACATGTATGAGTGTGAGAGTGTGTGCATGAGAGAGAATGTGTCAGAATGTGTAAGGGTGCTTCTGTGTCTGTGTGTGAGAGTGTATGAGGTGCCTAAAGGTGGCAACTTCCTCATCTCTCTTTGAGTGTGTGTGTGAGCATGAGAATGTGAGTGTGTGTGTATGAGTGTGTAAGCGAATGTGACTGTGTGTGTCCCCAGGGAGGAGGGACATGCCTTGTACAAACAGGGAGTTGAAAGAGCAGCAACTTTGGTGCCAAGACACCTAGTTTCCAGTTTCGTCTCCCACTTGAGTGTCTCAGGCATGTCCTGTAGACCAGAGGGCTCTCCCGTGCCCATATCTCTACCCCTCTCCCAGCATCACTCATGGCTGTCTTTGTCCCCATGTATGGAATGAGTCCCAGTGAATTCACATTGGACACCTGTGCAGCCATAACCATTCACAGAATGTGCCTAAGAAACAGAGACCAGGGGCCAGAGAAGTAGTACAAAAGAAAGGGCACATGGACTTGCATGCAGACTAGGTTTGATCCCTGGCATCCCATATGGTGACCCGAGTACTGTCAGGACTGATTCCTAAGTGCAGAGCCAGGAGTAAACCCTGAGCACCTCCCTTCCTCCACAAAAAAAAATTTTAAAACTGAAAAAGGAAAGAGATCAGTCCCTAGCACAGTCTGGCCACTCCAGGTCAGTGAATCCCAGGAAACTCTGACAGGGCAGGGTCTGTGCTAGAGCCCAGCTTCCCCCTCCATGCCTCTGGTACCTGCCTGTGCTTCCCACATTAACTGAATCTACATCTGGAACAGATATATGGCATGTGCAATTCCTCTTTCCCTGTTTTTCACAGAGCATTGGTCCAGGATACTGCCATGCCATTCAAAAAAGAAATGCAAAATGACCGACTTAGGGTCTGTGGACCCTCTCCCCAGTGTGTGTATGCGAGTGTATGTGTTTGTGTGTGAGAGAGATAATCATCCTGAGTGGGGATCCCAACTTTTGTCCACCTTGTGATGAGCCGTGTGATGGCAGAGATGAAGCCCCTCTTGAAACCTGGTCTCTGATTCACCAGGAACAAGGATCTCTCATGGGATTCCAGGCCTGAAGAAAGAAAGGAAATTGTCTAATAGGGTTTGTCTTGCTTATCTATAGCAAAATTAAAAATGAATGTATCGGTTGAAAAGCAATTTGCCATGTGCCAATAGAGCGTGGCCACCTTGGGGAGACACATATCTCTATTTCTGGGCATGTATTTATAACCTTTCTGTTGACAAAGCCGAGGTTGGAGGAGGAGGTGGGGAGATGGTTGAAGGACCAGCTGGCAGAGAGTGGGGATAACAGGATGAGTAAGCCAAAGAGTGGGGTGTGAAGCATCCCACAAGGTCAGCCCTGCCTCCCTCAGAATCAGCAAGATGGTCCTGTCACCCTCGTCCCTGATGGGAAATACCAGTTACCCAAGGAGGGCAGACTGTGGGTACTGTGCCAGACAAGGCTAGGGCAGATGGGGCTCCATAAAAGCAGAGCCTGAGATGAGATCCCTGGGCAAGTGACTTTTTGAGGGCACTGAAGGAGGTAGGCGGGGTGCAGGGGAGGCTCAGCTCAGGTCAGCAACCACTGCTGGGCAGGTACAAGAGCAACACAAGTGCCTTGAACAGGCACTTGTTCAAGGGAGGGCTTCACCCAGTGGGCATTTCCTGCTCTCAGCCATGGGGCCATTCTCTGAGCAGAGCTAACTCTGATCTCGGGCAGCTGACAGTGTTGTGCTCCAGCCTGGTGACAGTCACCACTACCACCCCTGAATCCCCCATCTCTGTCCCCATGGAGTGCCAGTCAACAATCCTGTGACTCCCATTAATAACATACACCCTCAGCCGGGGCCTTTAGGCAGTTGATTGCTCTGCCTTACTAGTTCTGGGGGTCTTACAGAGCCACCTGATCTCCATAGAGGGGTGGTCTCAGCCACAGGCCAGGCCAATCAGAATTTTGCATAATGACAGGCTTGAAAAAGACCCAATCAGACTAAATAGGACCCTGATGGGGAGCATGCAGGAACTTGGAGCTAAGTGTGGTCATGAAATTGATCATGGGCACCTCCAGGAAAGGCCAGAAGGATGGAGGCCTCATGGTGGAGACCTGGACTGAGTGGACAGAGACTGCACCAGAGCTAAGATGACCACATCCTTTTCCACCCAATTCCTCAGCCCAAGGATCCCACTTCCCCTTTTCTTACTTCACTGATTGTGAAGTAGCTTTTCCTCACAGTAACTTAAACCCCTAAGTCAGCTGTTTTGACCCAGGTTCCCTCTTTCCTGGTTGCATATTACACCACACTTTGTAGCATAGGGTTGCTGTCCAGGGATCCACCTACCCTTCTGGAGCACTGCATGGTCCCCTTGGGGGATTATGGGCACAGACTAGCTCTCTTTCCTCAGCAGCAGCTACCTGGCTCCTTCCCATGAGGAGACTTCTGTCCACACAACACATGATAAGGCAGCCTCATTACTGGCACATGACTCGTTTGAGGACAGCTGTGAAGCTGGAGGGTCACTGGGAGAGGTAGTGAGGGGGCAGTGAGGGATCAATGAAGAGGTAACAGGAACCATCCACACAGGCTCATTGCTGAGTTTGGCATATTCCAGCAGGATCCTGACTCATGGGCCTTTTAAAAATAGCAGGAATTGCACTGGATCTGAACCACCTGCGATCTGTGCAGTTCTTGGAAGGGCCCTTAATTTAGGCCATGGATATGTGCACAAAAAAGTAGAAATGACCCCTCAAGGTCAGAGGCTGGAGGCAATAGAGCTGAGATGTGAGGCTGGTTCCAGCAGCAGCCTCCCCTTGACTGTGCTCCCCCACCCAGGAGCTTGGATCATTCTTTGCAATAAGGATGCAGCTAACAACCCTGTCAGGGAGGATCAGTATGATTCCATTACAAATGAGCCTAGGCACAGAGAAGTCAAGACACTTCCCCCAAACTCACACAGCTCCATTTTCTTACACTAGACCCCAGACCTTCTACTACAGAGTAAACAATGTCTTCAATGACAAACCTGTGTCTCACAGACTGTGTCCACGGCTCTCTCTGATATGACTTCCCGCCTTGCATCCCAGGATCCCTGGTTTGGGTGTGGGGCTGAGGACAGAGTAGTGGTGCTATGAAGGCAGGCTTCTGACCACAATGCCCAGGCTGCCAGAGCTCCCTATGAGTCTGCTCCTGGACCCAGAGATCCTTTACTGTAGCACCTTGAGAAACCATGTTCTATCTCTGGGACCTCATTTCAAAGACTGACAGAAACTGGGTGATTGTGAGAAATGCCAGAGGTGAAACCTGGCTGCCAGTGGGCTCAGATCTCTGAAGCATTCATGGATGGGAGTAGACTGAGTCCCTGCCCTTCCAAAGGCCCTGAGCTCCACTCACCGACATCTGGATCCCACCATGGAAATGGTTCAGCTTCACTACTAATCTAAGAATTTTGGAGAGACACCCTCAGTTAATCATCCCAGTTCCAAAGCTCCTGGAGCATGTAGCCACATATGTGACCACATGATATCTGCAAATGTCACAGGGCTGACAGCCCAGTAGGAGCACATAAAATTAGATGGGAAAGTTACATAGAAGTTCACTAAGCTCAATAAGTGAGAACAATAACACAGATTGTTCAACTAACAGTTCAGTAAATCCTCAGACAACAATTTAAGTAATTGTAAGATGTATGTTGTACCATCTGCACTTCTATGTTCATAACAGCACTATTCACAATAACCAGAATCTGGAAACAACCTGAGTGCCTGAGAACAGATGACTGGATAAAGAAACTATGGTACATCTACACAATGAAATACTATGCTGCTGTTAGAAAAACCAAAGTTATGAAATTTGCCTATAAATGAATAAACATGGAGAGTATCATGTTGAGTGAAATTAACCAGAGGGAAAAGGACAGATAAAGAATAACTGCATTCAGATAGCATGCCGCACCTCAGACGTGGCTGGGGAAGCTGGAACTTGGCTCTCCCCAGGCTGAGCTGACCATGGGGCCCCCAGGTGGACAGATGGGTTTTGGGAGTGGCCCATCACCTCTGGGGGTCCCGGAAGCAGCCGGATGAGACTCGCCCACCACATTAGCCGCCATATTCACTGTCTGGATGCTGACCATGAGGCCACTTGCAGCCACACGGTCCATCATACTAGTGGAAAAAGTTATGTTCTTTAATGTACTGCATTCTACGATGTGTAGGAAAGGTAGGCGGGAGGGAGAGATAGAGAGGAGAGAAAAGACATACAGAACCCGCCAAGCAGTTAAGGTGTGGGAGGGGGAGGATTGTGGGGGCATAGGTGATGGGAGATGGGTTCAGGTGGAGGGATGGGTGTTGGAACACTGTAGAACCAAAAAACTCGACATGAGCATCTTGCAATTGTATGTCTAAAAGTGTAGACACTACACTTTTAAAGTGTAGCGTATGTCTAAAAGTGTCTAAAATTGTATGTCTAAAAGTGTAGACACTACACTCTAAAAGTGTAGATACTACACTTGTCTAAAGGTGTAATAAAATTTGAAGAAAAAAAAGAATGCATTCATTTATAGGATATAAAAAAATAGTATGATACATTATAATATCCAAAGCCAGGCAAAACATGGATTAGGAGAACCTGTCAGTGGGTGGAATCTAACACAAGAGTGTTGGAGTCAGAAGTTAGGTAAATCAGAGAAGGGACAAGTTTGCTAATAATTGTTTGAAATGGTAATACAAGCCTAGAAGTGGTCATTGAACGTAGGCAAAGGGATATACATAATAACCTCTAAATGTATATATTGCAAGCCACAATGTTTAAGAGATGGGGTAACAGAGAGAAAGAGAGAGTGAGAGTGAGAAGTGGCAAAGTGCCTAGCATAGAAGCAGGTTGAAGGAGGGGGGAGGGAAACAGGGGACATAGGTGGTGGGAAAATGTGCACTGGTGGAGTGATGGGTGCTTGAATACTGTATGACTAAAACCTAATCATGAGCAGCTTTGTAATTGTATTTCTCATGATGGTATAATAAAAAAATAGTTTTAAAAAAGGTTCACCAGTTTTCAGATATTACTGAATATCAGCTACAGGAATTTTTTTTTCATAGCTCCCACTATTAGGTTTTCACACCAAAAAAACCTTTCACATATGCAAAGAAGCATCTGCATCAGATGCCTACTTCACCAGCCATTGATCTCTGCCTTATGGACCATCAGTGTACACCAGAGCATGGCAGATTGAGATCTAGAACATTACCTAGAGCACAGAGCCTCAAGGTCTACCTGCAGTCATACTTCCATAGGCCTTGTGGAAAATATCCTAAATTTTCCATCTCTTGTTTATGTGCTTCTGGGGAAATATATGGACAGTTTAAAGGCAGGAAAGAAGATACCAAAATGCCAAAATAAAAGCACCAGGCATGAGGGAAATGATTGACAGAGCTGAGTCCATTTAGTCTCTGTTCACAGATTGCAATATAAATAAACATCTTGGGAAGATAAGCAGATCGCAATGCAAATAAACACCCTGTGAAGATAACCTGTGAGCTGGACCTACCTATACACCATGACTTTACTAAAGATCACAGACTTCCTGAAAGACCAAGAAAGATGCAACAGTCATTTCAAAAAGAAGCCCGGAGAGCTAATGACCATTTAAAAGCATGTGCCTTCTCATTAATAATTAGAGAAATGCAAATTCTGGAAGGCTGACAATTCCCCTTGTGCACCTGCTTCGTTAGGCAGAACCGAAGCTACTGCATAGATGAGACACTGCAGAAACCCCCTGCCTGCTGCTGTGAAGCACTTTGAAAATCAATTTGGCGCTGGCTTGTAAAAGCTAACACACACTCCCCTTCTAATTCAGAGGTTCTGCCTGCAGAGCAGGCCCCAGAGACTCCTGTACATGAGCAGCAGAGACACGGGCAGGAATGTTCACTGCTCACATTGTAATCACAGAAACCCAGAAGCAGTGCAGTCAATGGTTCTAAGAGTGTGAATGACTCTCCCACTGCTCCATACAAGTGTCTGAAAGAGCGCCCACAAGGGACCTCCCGGCCAGGGACAACGACACAGAATCCGTCATCCTCTGGGCCATGGACAGGGCTCTCTGTGTATCTGACCAGCTCCAATGCTGCCTCATGACTGCCAGCAAGGATTGAAAAGGCGAGGGCAACTTCTCAGCCAGGACCAGGGAACTTCTCTCTAAGATGGGCAGAGCCTTCCAAGAGCCTGTTCTCAGCCCTCCACTGTGGGAGTCAGTAAACGGGTCACAGGTCTCCTGAATGCTGATCCAGTGTTATTTTTCCAGTACCTCCCTTCCCTCATTGTATCCCAATTCACAGGCACTCTCTCATGTGTCCTCTATCTCCCTCTTACACACACACACACACGCATACACACACACAGACACACACTCACACCAGCACCAACAGATGGAGGTGTAGTGGTTATGTGATAGGCCTTACCTCTCCATCTTACATCTTCTCCTCTCTCATCCTCTCTGGATGGTGTTTTTCCCTCCTGTCCCCACTTCCAATTTAAATAAGAAGCCCCTTGAGAAGCAGTCATTGAAGTTCTTCATCTTTGGGAGAACTGCGTGTAGACTATGAAAAGAAGAGACACATGATCTTCTTCCACCTATACCACCAAAGAACTTTTGACTGGCAGCTCATTCTGAACTCTCCAGTCAAAGCCCTGATCCATTCCTCTGACCGCAGGCTCTGCTAGACCTGATCCTGAAGGCAACCCTGCCTGAACTCCACCACCCAGACCTCCCACTGAAGCCAATGGATATTAGTATTGATCTTGATCTCACAAACCCTAGAGGTGAGCTCTACCAGCTCTAGACTCCCACATACTCTCTCTTGATTACCCACAGCATGCCTGGGGTAGGAAGCACCATACTGTTTACAGATGAGAAGACCAAGGTTCTGAGAAATGAGAGAATTTTCCTAAATCATCAGCTGTTTGTAAACTGCAGAGCTGAGGTTTGGCCCCAAGTCTGAGAGATGCCAATTCTGCCAGGGAGGAAGTGACAGGGGGTTTGTCCTCAGCTAGTCCTGTCTCTCCTTGATACCTCCTACCTCAAACCCAAGCTCCTTCTTGTGAGGCCCTCACTACCCACCACTACAAACCACTACAAACAGTCCAGCCTGCTCCTCTGGCCAGAGTGTCTCCAGGCCCTTGGAATCTTCTACTGAATCTTAGCTACTAAAAACTGTAGTCCCAGGGAGGAGGAGGCTCGGCCAGTCAGCCTACCTCTGAGGGCAGGCAGGCTTCTACATCAGATGACAGGTTCTTAGAGGCATAGCAGCTTTTAGATGGCAGCTCCCAGGGCAAAAAGAAAATCCCAGAGGCTGGCACCATAAAGGAAGGCTGGGTCCGTCTCTGTGTAAACATGAATTAGCATGCAGCCCCAGGTTTGGAGCACACAGAGAGATGAACCCACAGACAGCACTGACATGGTTCTGAGTTGAGCTGAGAGCTGCGCCCACAGCTCCTGTGCAGAGAAGTCAGACAGAGCTGACATGGGGATGACAGGAGTGTGAACCACCAGGTGAAGCGTCTCCTGTGTCACCTGTCCCTTCACTGCTCTGCCTCCCCTGTCCTGTCCTTTCCCTGTCAAGGTCTCCTGATGAGACAGGGGTCCCCCAAAGCTGTTTAGCTCAATAAGAACACGACAGTAATAAAACTGATGGTAAAGGGGAATCATTTAATGAACAAATGAAATCACTTTGCCGAATGGTTACTGCAACCACATTCTTCATCCCCTCAGCGGGCTGCCAGATTAGTGATAGTCGCATCATTTTGCACAAGAGGAAATGGAAGCTTGGAGAAGCTCAGTAGTGCAGAGCTCATAATACCAGAGCTGAGATTTAAATTTCAGTCTGACTCCAAAGCCAACACTCTGTGGTTCTGCTGCCTTTGAGGACATGTGAGTAGAGATATGCAGACTAGAAACAGGGAGGTGAGAGTCCTACCAGCAGGGAGGCTCACATCCTTATCCATTCTGAAGAATAAATGTAAAAGGTCATAGATATGCACCGTCATGTCTAACAGCAGAACCTGTAAGCTGAAAAGGGAATGGAAACAAGATCACGGGGATTCACTTATTCATTCATTCATTCACAGATTTATTCAGATCCAATTAAGTTTTAGCCCTTCTCTGAGATTCTAGAGACAGAAGAGTAAAAAGAAAATTGACATTTTTCCCCATGAAACTTGCATTTTAGTTTAATTTTTTGTTTTATTTTAGTGCCACACTCAGTTTGCTCAGGGCTTACTCCTGACTCTGCACTCAGATCACTCCTGACATGCTCAGGGACTATACGGGGGGGCCAGGGATCAAACTTGGTCATGAGCAAGGTAAGTACCAACCTGCGGTACTATCACTCCTGACCTGTATTTTAGTTTTTAAAAAGATATAATAAAAAAGAAAGAGTATCTCAGGAAGTAATTGCACCTATATATAAAAACAGGAAGTGGAAATATTATAGAAGGTGACCCAGTAGTGCTCTCTGAGGAAAGGACTTCTAAATAAAGGAAAGGGGCAAATTTTAGCATTAACTGTCAAAGAATGCTCAACATCCTGGCAGTGGTGGTGCCAAGGCCTTAGAGGGAGAGGCTCAGGGAACTGTCCTGAGACAGCATGGCTGTAGCAGAGCAGTAGGGAAAAGATTAAGGGTGAGGAGTAAAGGGCCAGCCAGAAGAGAAAAATTGAGGGTCTGCAGACCACAGAAGGCAGGAGATTTAATTTTTAATGTCAGGCCTCATTTCAGGGCTTTGAACCCAAGAGTGACTTGACATCATGCCATTTTGGCTTCCGGATGTGGAGGGGTGTAATGGAAACAGGGCAATGACTACAGAAACCCTGGGGAGCCCAGGAGTTGTCAGGGTGGGCACTCAGTGAGCTGATGGTGTAGGTTCAGTGCCAGGCTCCCATTAGCGAGGCTGCCCTGCTATGTGGTTGGGAGGAGGGTGCTGAGGAAAGAGTTAAAGTCCTAGAAAGGGTGATGGAGTGGTGCATTCCCACAGCCTGGCTGATGTTCACTATCACTATCACTATCTTCCCGTTGATCATCTATTTGCTAGAGCAGGCACCAGTAATATCTCCATATGTCCTGTCATGCTAGTAGAACCCAAAGGCATCCGCTTGCTCCAGGAACATAAAGAGCCTCAAACCATTATATTAGGTCATGGGAATGACCTAATATAAATGTTACTGGTATTTGGCATATCAAATACGACACAAGCAGCTTGCCAGGCTTGCCGTGCGGGTGGCATACTCCCATAGTCACTTCTGAATAAAGCATAGTTGCCGCGCAAGCTGGGCTGTGATAGTCTGGTCTTCTGGGTGGAGTTGTGATGAGAGGGAAGTCCAGATGTGGAAGATGGCAGCCCCCATGGAGTCGGGGGTGGGGGGGAAGTCTGGCTTGTTGTGAGGCTCTGCTGGGGTGGCAGGCCAGGGCTACAACCTACCATGCCTCCCGGGCGCCTCATGAGCGGCTGGGCACAGGGAGAGCAAGGAGCAGCTCTGCCCCATGTCTGAGAGTCACTGGTTCAGCATACCTGGGCCGGATTGAAAAAAAAATTGCTGCAGGGTGGGTGTGGATGATCCGGGCTGTGATAGTCTGGTCTGCTGGGTGGAGTTGTGATGAGAGGGAAGTCCAGATGTGGAAGATGGCAGCCCCCATGGAGTCGGGGCTGGGGGAAATCTGGCTTGTTGTGAGGCTCTGCTGGGGTGGCAGGCCAGGGCTACAACCCGCCATGCCTCCCAGGCGCCTCATGAGTGGCTGGGCACAGGGAGAGCAAGGAGCAGCTCTGCCCCATGTCTGAGAGTCTCTGGTTGCTCTGGCTGAGGTTAGCTGCATAAATGTCCTACCACTCAGGAACTGCTCACAGAGACACACTTTCCATTTTATAGGTATAGATTTTAAAGTGAATACTCAAAATGCAACTATGATGCTTTTAAAAATTTCTTGTGGTACAATGTGTAAGAGAAGGAAAAAAGAGAGAGGGAGAGAGAAAATAGATAAAGAACCTGCCATGTAGGCAGGCTATGGGAAGGGGAGGTAATTGGGGACATCGGTGGTGGGAAATGGGCACTGGTGGAGGGTGGGGTGCTGGGACACTATGTGACCGAAACCTCTAAACATGAGCAACGTTGTAATTGTATATCTCACGGTGGTATAATAAAATGTTTAATTAAAAATATTTCTTGTGGTAGAGTCTACACACAGTGGCACTCTAACAGTCAAGGGTCACCCCTGTTGATGCTAAAAACTCTTCAGATTCTAGGGGTTCTGGTGATGGTGGGGTGCTAGGAATTATCCAGGGGTATTGAAGTGCTGGATGCTGGCGGTTCTGGTGATATTGGCCTTGCTGCCAGTGTTGTTGGGGGGTGTGGCCCAGGCAGTTCAGGCCTTAGCAATGCAGCATTGCTTAGATAAGCATTGCTAGGGGCATCCAGGACCACACCCCAAGACCTCGGGAGCCAGGCAGTGCTGGGGTTGAACTCAGGGCCTCTCACATGCTAGGCATGTAGTCACTCACATGAGCTCTCTTCCTGGGACTAGAGAATGGTCTCTAATGACTGCCTTTAGCAGACCCGGGTGAGTTTCTCCTCTTCCCCATAGTCTGTAGGTATTGCAAGATGAAAATTACGGGTAGGGAATATCACACAGGCAGCACCCAGTTCTTCCAAGGGGGTCATAGCACTGGGTAGGGCAATGAGCTGGATCACTCCCCTTGCTGAATCCCTCTGGGAAACATCAGCCCAGAGCAGCAGTCCTGGCTCAGTCTCTGACCTAGTTTGTGCTCGGGCCTGGGCCTCCCACCACCGGGCAGGGCTGGGAATGGGAGGAGACTGCAGGCAGCGGGACCGGGTGTCTGCACCAGGGCAGACTCACATGCAGGGTCTTTCCCCAGCTCCCTTACACTGCCACCAGCTAGCCCAGAGGCCCTTGGAGTCAGGAAAAACATTTGTTTGTTTGCTTGCTTGTTTGTTTGTTTGTTTGTTTTCGGAGGACAACACCCAGCAGCACTCACGGGTTACTCCTGGCTCTGCACTCAGCAATTACTCCTGGCAGATTTTGGGGACCATATGGGACGCCGGAGATCAAACCCAGGTTGGCTGCGTACAAGTACCCAATGGGCTGCACTATTGCTCTGACCCTAGGAAAAGTCTCTTTTACTCTCTCTGGTCCAGCCAACCCTTCCTCAAAATAGAGGAGTGAGACACTGTCCAGAAAAGAACAGCCTGGCGGCCCCCACCCCCGCCCTCCCGCTCCTAATCCCCAGAAAGGGAGAAGAGCCAAGCCCCCTACTCCTTATCCCCAGAGTAACAATCCTGCACCACACTTCATTGATCTGACCTCCTAGTAAGTAATTTAGGCCAATCCTTGTGGCCCCATTGCCCTGGCAATAAAGTCTTTTCCTGTCAGGTGAGATAGGACCACACTTGCGGGTGGACAGCCTGGTAAATCCAGGCCAGCTCAATCCTAGTAAGTACTATTGCAGAAGCATCATTCCTGGGCACTGACTTCCCTGCTATGTGCAGCCTGTCCAGTTCCACTATCCCTCACTCACCTAGTGGCCTCATGGCCATGTCTGTGCTTTAGAGTTTTACCTCATCTCTGCCGTCTTTGACTGGCCCCCAGTGTCTCTTCCAGGAACTGCAATAACGGTTGCTAGTAGCCAGGATCAGAGTAAACCTGTCAGCAATGTTTGTCTTGTATTTAAGAAAATCGGGAACATAGGAAGTTACTGTGTTAGCTCCACGAGTCTTGTATCTAGCTGCTTTGCTTTTGCTTTACCACCAAAGTGCCTGGCCTCACCTTGAAGATTGCCTCAGGGTTTTGTGGCGCAGCTAGTGCTCCAGAAAGCGCAACAGCATTCCAGATGGAAGACAAAGGTGGAAAGAGGATAAAGGAGCAAAGAGGGTTCTGCCAGCTGCTTCCAAGAGCTTCTCTGGACTCTTGTCTCTCCTCACAGTTCACACTCTCTCATCACAGTGAACTTTCCTGCTCATATATCACAAGGCCATTATGATCTGGAGGGGGCTGGTAAGGATGGCTTCAAAGCACACACCCACAGCAGGACAGGTATTCTGCTACTGAAGGAAAGGACACACGATTTCAGTGACCACCATGGCCTGGGCCCCACCCAAAGCCAGATTTCAGTAGAGCTGAAAGCTCCTGTCCCGGAGTTGAATTCAGCAGGTTTCCTGGATGGTAAGAGGGGGCAGTAACACTTCCCCACCCACCTTCATTTGAAAAACAAATTAAAAAAGAACCTTTTTAGCAATGGACGCTTATTGAAGAAAAATTTCCAACATAAAATGAAGAAAATCAAAATCCTTCCTAATCCCCCATGCAGAGATAACATCTGGTGGTGTTTTTGCATGCGTCCTTCTGGGTTTCATTTTTTCCTGTGCTTATATTAGCAAAATTAGGAATTTACTTTATGTCCAGTTTTATATGCTGCTTTTTATTTCCTGCCTTTATTTTTATAATCACTTTCTCAGCATGAACTACTTTTTTATCAGGCTAGCCATCCCCAAATGCATTTTTCTTTATTGAGACATAATGTGCATGTAATAAAAAGCACATCTTGGAGTAGTAAGATTGGTAAATTTTGACAAATTTATATATCCTTGTTACCACTACCCAAATCAAAGTACAGGAAATTTCCATCAAGCCAGAAAGTTCTCTCATGTCGTTTTCCATTCAACCCCTTCCCCAACACTTCTGTGATAACTACTGTTCTGGGTTTTACAAATGGTTGCTTTGCTCGTTCTTTTGTTTTTATTTTTAGTGAAACACCGTGAGATAGTTACAAAGTTATTCATGATTGGGTTTCAATCATACCATGTTCCAACACCTGGCCTTCACCAGTGTATATTTCCCACCACCAATGTCTTTTGTTTTTAACGAAGCAACTTTAAGCAACTTATCTATGGACAGATTGATACTAATTATATCCAAGCATTAACAGCCAAATATGCAAAAATTAATACTGTGCCCAGTTCCTTTCCAAACTCATACCTTTATCCACTCTATTTTACTGCTCTCCTAAAGATGAGTCTCTTCCCTTTTTTGTCTTGGATTTGAGGCCACACCAGGCAGTGCCAGGAGCTACTCCTGACTCTGTATTCAGGGGTCACTCCTGCAGGCTAAAGGGACTATCTCGAGTGCTGAGGCTCAAATCTGGGTCAGGCCTGTATAAGGCAAGATCCTACCTACGGTACTGTCATTCCAGTCCCAAGCGAATTCCTTTTCGAATCTCTTTCCCACCTTTTACTTTCCTTTGTTGTGGATGCCTGAGGGTTATACTGAGTGTTAGACCCGGAGATGCAGATTCCAGTGCCCCCACCCACACTGCCATGCTGCTTGTGGTAACACTTGATGCAACAGTGCAGGCCTGACAATTTGGTGCCCCTTGCTCATGATGACAAGAAACTGCTCTTGCCTGGAAGTACCAGGGGCCACCTGGCTACCCTGGAGGTGTAAGTGGCTACCCTGGGAGTCATACTGTCCAGGACTCCTGGGGCCCCACATGCCAGACATGCTCTGCACCCTTTTTGTCTCTAGCCAGGCTTCAAACTTTTGTCTTCAGTGGCCACAAAACAGTCCAATTTGTGGCTTCTTTCCTAACTGAGGTCTCTAACCTGCCACTGTGAAAACACCAGAAGGGTCCCTTCTGGACATTGTTCTAACCGAGGTTGGAGAATCTCTGTCTCCATCTCTGCACATTTCTGAGGTCCCAGCTCCACACTCACAGGATCAATGGGTTGGCACATTTGGAAACTTTATATATAGCATGAATTTGCCCTCCTAGAAAGCTGGGTTGGGTTCCACTCCCCATGTGGGGTCTAAGTAGACCATCAAATGGGAGTCTAAAGCCCCCTACTCCCTTCTTTGGTGCCTTCTTGCACCCTTCTTTGTTTCCTCTTTCCTGTCTTTCCCTGGAAACAATGGTGAAGTTTATACTCTGAGATATCTAAATATTTCTGCCTAAGAACTGCTCAAAAAATTAACATAATTATTCTAGTGCCATGAAGCTTCATTTGCAGCAAATTATACATTTAAGGTGAAGTTGGGGTGATCTGCTGGATGGAGCCAAGTAGGTCTTTGGTTGCTTTTTATAAGGTGTAAGCACAGCTTTGATGGCTTCCAGTCCTTTTAGAGAAGGTATTATCCCAGTGAGGGACTTTAGGGTTCTGTGATCCCTGTGTCGCCATCTCCGGTGTCCTGGCAGTTTACCGCAGGTCACTTTCTCTCTGCTGCTCTACCTGGTGAAGTTGCCAGGGCCCCCTGAACACTTGGGCAGCCATCGGGGGGGCACCACAAGCATCCGGAGCCCTTCAACCCAAGATGGATGGTGCTGGGTGTGCATGGGACTCCTCCCTACCAGGGTCCCCTCCTCACTGGCCTCCTGGGATCTTCTTCTACATCCCCACCTGCAAGTCCAGGGACGTCACACTCAGACAGTGCTGGATAATTCCAGAACAGGGGCTATAGGGAGAGCATGGAGCCACTGGGAGGAAGAGCTGGCTGGACAGTGAGAACTGAGTAGGCAGAGTTCAGCTAATGCGAAGTGGGTGAGTGTAAGTGTGTGTGCCCATGGTTTTCATCTGGCGTTTTAACAATATGGAGCCTTTGTTTGCTTGTTTGTTTGTTTGTTTGAGCAACGGGCACACCTGGCAGTGCTCAGAGCTTACTCCTGCTCTGTGCTCAGGGATCACTCCAGGTGGTACTCAGAGAACTATATATAGTGCCAGGTTGTTACTTGCAAAGCAAGTGTCTTAGCTTCTGTGATGCCTCCTGGCTCCAATATTGAGTCTTCTGATCATGGGCAGGCTGCGTGCTTCTATTTGTCTTCCTTATTCTGTGAAAAAAAATTATAGTCATCAGTAGACAGTTCATGCACATTTAAAAAATTCTTTAATTTCTAATTCTTTGAAGCTATGGAAACATTACTGAGTTTCTTTTTTATTCTGGGGGATTTGGGAGCAACACAGAGTGATGCTCTGAGGTTACTACTGGCTCTGCAGTCAGGAATAACTCTTGGTGTTACTCAGGGGACCATATGGAATGCTTGGGATTGAGCATTCAAGGCAAGCACCCTACCCACAGAACTATCTCTCCGAACCTTGAGATTTCATCTTAAAAAGTGTTGATTTTAATAAGAGTAGGAATCAGCACACTTCTTCCATGAAAGGATTAGTAATGATTTTCTTTGTGCATTGCCCCTATAGCCCTAGTAACTTTGTTGGAGGCAAAACATACATACTAACCAAAGAACTGAAAGGAAGATGCCATTCTTCTATATCATTACTCTGCAAATAAATCAGGGATTTTCCTTTCAAAAGTTTCACCCCAGAGTTTGTCATGTGGGGTCCTACATGTGCATGGACACCCAGTGTCAGCTGTTCTTGGGATCTGTCTTCTGAAGGAGGTTTGGGGGGTGAGAGAGAGGAGTCAGTTTCCCAGTACATAGACACGAAGGTAATTTATCAGACATGCTGCCACTTTAAGGGGGTGGGAGGCTCTTTACCACATGGTAATAGGACCAGATGGAATGAAACACAGAAGGAGCCATAGGAATAGCTTTAGGTTGGACCATTTTCCTGTGAGCTTTCAACAAGAGGAAAATATAATAATAACATAACTAAAAAAAAAGGTTTTCGTTTATGCTTGCTAAACAAGTAGTCTCACTTATTTTCCCTGCTGTCCAGAACTGACTAGAATATATGTGCAGTGTGGAATGCTGGCTCCCAGGCTGGTCACTAATGGGGGGTGGTTCCCTCAGTCTCTTGTGCACGGCGGAAGCTGCCAGACTGATATGGAGGGCCCTTGTGAGGGAGGACATGCCTTACAGTTGTAGTTGGCTGAGAATGGTTTGCACAAGTGAGTAGATTTCAAACACTCTTTGGGCCTTTACTGAGATGACCACAAGACTCTTCTCCTTTGGTTGTGATGATGTCGTGAGTTACTCTGATTTTCCACCATTGAGTCCATCTTTCACTCTGGAAGTAAGCTCTACTCGGTCATAATGTACTATATTTTATATACTTGTGTTTTTTGTTTGCTTTTTTGGGATCTCTACACCCGGAAATGCTCAGGGGTTATTCCTAGGTCTGCTCCTGGAATTACTCCTAGCAGTGCTCAGGAGGACCATATGGGATTCTGGGGATCAAATTTGGGTCAGCCACGTGCAAGGCAAACACTACCCACTATACTATTGCTCTGGCCCCTATCACTTGATCACTTGACTTCCCATAGATAATCGATTTACTTGAGCAGGCACCAGTAACATCTCAATATGTCCTGTCACATGTGAGATAGCCCAGGGTATCTGCCTGCTCCAGGAACATAAAGAGCTTCAAACCATTCCATCAAGTGGGAATGAGGTCTATAACTGTTACTGGTATTTGGCACGTCAAATACAACACAGGTAGCTTGCCAGGCTCTGCCGTGCGGGTGGGATACTCTTGTAGTCACCAAGCTCCAGAATAACTTAAAATAAAAGGAACAATAGGAAGTTGCTTCTATTATTGGCTCTAGGTTCTGTGACAGACTTAACACTGGACAGTAACCAAGGTGCCTAGTGGCGTGACATCAGGCAGGTAGAGAACAGTCAATCGCAGGATTGGAAAATTCAGAACATGGGTGGGGGTGTCATGGTTCCACCAGTCTCTTTAAACATGAAACATAGAATTCGCCAAAAGCATGCTAGCTAAAGGCCTGTTCTCAATATGGTAAGAGAGAAATATATTGGGCATACATTTTCTGCTTCACTTGTCTTCCTGATATCATTGTTTTAATAGCTTGAGTAACTTTGTTTTTTTTTTTTTTTTTTGCCTTTTTGGGTCACACCGGCAATGCTCAGGGGCTACTCCTGGCTCTGCACTCAGGAATCACTCCTGGCGGTGCTCAGGGGGACCATATGGGATGCCGGGGTTCGAACCCAGGCCAGCAGAGGCGGCCGCGTGCAAGGCAAATGCCCTACCCGCTGGGCTATCGCACCGGCCCCTTTGTTTTGCTTTTAATTGAATCATCATGAAATATAAGTTACAAAGTTGTTCATGATAGGCTTTCAGTCATATACTGTTTCAATACCCATCCCTTCCCCAGTGTCCCCAGTTTCCTTTCTACCACTACCCCCCATCCCCACTCCGGCCCCATTGTGCCACTGTGCTCAGTGAAATGAGCCAAAGGAGAAAGACAGACATGGAATGACTGCACTCATCTTATGAAATTCGAAAAATGTAGTATGAAACTAATGCCCACAGACAGTAGAGACAAGAGCCAGGAGGACTGGTCCACAATAGAAGCTTGCCCCAAGTACAAGGGAAAAATGAGGGCAGTTAGGATACAGAAGGGAACACTATGACAATGATAGTTAAAAATGATCACTCTGGACAAGAACTAAGTGCTAAAGGTGGGAAAAGGGATAAAGTTTAAGTAACTTTGAAACTATTTTTTTGTTTGGTTTTGTTTTGGGCCACACCTGTTATGCTCATGATCAAGGATCACTCCTGGTGGGTCTCCGGGGACCATATGGGTTTCTGGGGATGGATTCTGGGTCAGCCATATGCAAGGCAAGTACTTCACTCTCTGTATTAGCTCTCCAGCCCCAGCAGTTTTGTTCTTGAGTTCATTTGTAGTCTTTTGATGTCCTCATCAAGGTTTGAAGTCAAGGGGCTGCAGGCCTCAAATGAATTGTGAAATGCCCCTCCTTTCTCTTCTCTGAAAGAATTTGTAGATGATTAATATCTCTTATTATAAATGTTAGAGAGAATTCACCACTTGGGACTAGAATTTCCTTTGTGGGAAAGGTTTTTAATTATGAATTCAATTTAAATATTAGATATAGTTCTACTCAGAGTTTCTATTTCCTCTATTTGGGCAAATACTGTATTCCAAGACTTTTTTTTAATTTGTCTAAGTTATTGAGTTTATTGTCATAAAGTTGTTCATAATATTCCCTTATTGCCATTTTAATGTCTATATAATCTGTAGTGACAGATCCTCTAACATTACCGATGCTAGTAATTTATTGGATATTTTCCCCTCTGTGTTTCTTAACAGCAGGTAGGGGCATTTGCCTTGCATGTGACACTGACCTGGGTTTGATCCCCAGCATCCCATATGATCCCTTGAGCACCAGGAGTAATGTAATTCATTATGGGATGCTGGGGATCAAACCCAGGTCAGTGTTGCATGCAAGGCAAATGCCCTACCTGCTGTACTATCACTCCAGCTCCTAATATTAGAAATGTTTTTGTGTGTAATAAATTTTATAGCATAGTTTGTGTGACCACGTGAATATCACAGTTTCTTTCAATGAGGGGTGGTTGTCACTTTAATCCTTCAGCTAAAATTACCCACCCCAGAACTGCTTAATGAGAACAAAGTCTTCAGCAGTTACCAGGTTTGAGTATTGACTTTTAGCAGTGCATAAGTACACAAAATTAAGATTTTTGTTTAGGTACCAGGTAAGTAGCTCAGCAATAGAGTTGCTTGATATTGTGTTGTGTTTGATCCCTCACACAGAAAAATATGGTTATTAATTTTGCCAGTGTTGCAGGTACTTGAAGAGATCAGCTAACTCTTGGTTTTTTGGAGTGATACTTAGGGCCTGTTCTTGGCAGCTCTTGGGGTCCTTATGAGATGCCAGGGATCAAACTCGGGTTGGCTATGTGCAAAACAAATGCCCTACCCGCTGTACTATTCTTACTTGTTCTGGCCCAAGATCTGCTAACTTTCAAAAAAAACTTATTTAGAGATGACTACAAGAGTAATGAGAGTATAGTGCCCGCACGGCAGAGCCTGGCAAGCTGTCCGTTGCATGTTCGATATGCCAAAACCAGTAACAAAAATGTTTATTTTCCTGACCCTGAAAGAGCTCTTAACACGGCAGCAGTAAGAAAGGCGAACAAGCAGTGCCTGATAAAATTTCATGGCCATCCTAGGCTGCCAAAACGAAGAAGGACTAAAATGACTGTCTGTACTTTCAATGCACGTATGCTGGCATCGGAAGCATATATTGAGGATCTGATGGTGCAAGAGCAAAAGATCAAGTACAACATCATTGGTCTGACTGAGAGGAGGAGGCGTCAGTCGCATCATGCTGTATTTGACACCGGAGAAGAATTGTTCCTTGGAACATGCGACGAAAAGAGGTGTCAGTGGTGTTGGTGTCCTTGTCAACATGAACATGGCCATCAACATTGATTCATTTGAATGCCTAACAAACCGGATAGGACGATTACACTTGAAGAGATGTGGCCCACTGCCAGCAATTTCTATCTTCATTGTCTACGCACCAACATCCAATACAAAGGGAGATGAAATTGAGAAATTCTACATGGAACTGGAGGAGTTATATAAAAAGATCACACCTTCTACAAGATCATAGTCGGTGATTTTAATGCCAAGATAGGACCAAGATCAGCTGAAGAACTCCACATCGGGACCCATGGCCTAGAATGGAACAAACAGGGTGAGAAACTATCTGAGTTCATCATGTCCACCAAGACCAACCATGAGAACTCACAGTTCCAGAAGGCTGAAGCGAAAGGTTGGACATGGGAATCTCCTGATGGGCAGTTCCACAATGAAATTGACCACATCATCTTCAATCAACGGTTTTGTCTGACCGATGTAGCTGTCGTCCCCAAATTCCAAAACAGGATCGGACCACCATCTCCCTTCGTGCAAAATTCTACTTCCTGCAATGGGGGAGAAAGCGGCTGCAAAGTTTAAGAAGAGAACTCCCAGAACGACCACCACCTGGAAACTCTTTGGCACCATTGCAGCAACATGGGAAGATACCACCGTTGACCGACATCGATGAAGAATACAACCGACTGGTTCAGCACCTCCATGATTATACGAAGAATGCCAAGAGAGAGAAAGACACAAACGGATGCCTGTCTTCAGAAACTCTTGAGCTCATTTGCCAACGTGGCAAGGCACAAGCCTCAGGAGACCAAATGCTAACATCCAAGCATGCTAAACGGTACAGAGAAGCAATAAAAGAAGACCTCAAAGACAGAAGAGCAGAAATACTGGAAGATGCAGCAGAAGCCGGGAAAAGCATTCGCACCACCCGCCTATCCTTCACCAACTATAAGACCAAGATGACTGCCCTCCGACACCCTGATGGATCTATTACATCTTCCAGAAAGGCAATGGAGAAGATTATCCATGACTTCTACTCAAATCTCTTTGATAGCCACATCCACCTGCCCACATACCAAATTCCACAGGATGGATATGTCATTCCCAACGTTCTCCCTTCTAAAATCCGACATGCCATCTCGTCGGTAAAGAAGGGAACAGCACCAGGCCCAGACAAAGTCAGACCCGAACACCTGAAGAATCTGCCATTGGTACTCATCAATACTCTAGCTCGGCTCTTCACACCTACCTGTCCGAATGCAAGGTACCCTCCCAATGGAAAACCAGCAGGACAGTTCTACTGTTCAAGAAGGGAGACATTCACAACATAGGCAACTATCGCCCCATCTGCCTGTTGTCTGTCATCTACAAGCTGTCATCCTGAACAGGATTGGCAGAACACTAGATGAAGGACAACCATGCGAGCAAGCTGGCTTCCGGAAAGAATTCAGCACAATTGACCATATCCACACAGTAACCAAGCTCACTGAGGTTTGTAGGGAGTACAAGATGCCACTCTGTCTCACGTTCATTGATTTACAGAAAGCCTTTGATTCTGTGGAGACTGAAGCAGTCATCGAAGCCCTCGCCAAACAGGGGCGTTCAAACCCAATACATCAAGATCCTTCGTGAGCTGTATTATGGATTCACCACCAGGATCTCACCATTCTACAAAGAAGTGATCATTGATGTCAAAAGAGGGGCTCGACAGGGTGATACCATTTCACCAAAACTCTTCAGCGCCACCCTCGAGAACATCATGTAACAATTAGAATGGAAAGAAATGGGAGTGAAGATAGATGGTTGGCAACTACACCACCTCTGCTTCGCTGTTGACATCGTTCTAATAACACCAAACATTAGCCAAGCGGCACAAATGCTGGCTGACTTTGACTGAGAATGTGGAAAGATAGGTCTACAGCTGAATCTGAAGAAAACTATGTTCATGAAAAATGAACTAGTTCCAGAGGCCCCATTAACACTCAATGGAACAAACCTCTATGAATGCAGCAGTTATGTGTATCTAGGTCTAGAAGTCATCATGATGAATGACCTAAAACCTGAGCTGTGCAGGAGGAAGAGAGCGGCATGGAATGCCTTCAACGGCATTGAAGAAATAGCTAAAAGGACAAAGAACCTCCTGCTCTGGGCACATCTCTTTGACTCCACTGTTCTCCCTGTATTAGCATACGCCTCAGAGACCTGGGCCCTATGAAAGCAGGATGAGAATGCTATTTGGGTCTCCCAGAGAGGAATCAAAAGAGCTATGCTTGGAATATCACACCTCACTCCAAGTGAGAGAAGGAATCCCGGAGTTCTGACCTCCATCGCTATTCCAGAATCAGGAATGCTGTCTCGTTTGCCAAGGCATCAAAAATCAGATGGGCTGGACATGTAATGAGATTTGGAGACAACCACTGGACTAGAGCCGTTACCGACTGGATCCCACAGGATGTCAAAAAATCACATCACCGCCCACCTACAAGATGGTCAGACTTCCTTGTCAAGGCCCTGAAGGAACGGTTTGAGGCTCTTCATATTCCTGAATCAACCAGATGCCATTGGTCTACATTGGCACTTAATAAGGTCCAATGGAAATGTTACTGGTGCCCACTCAGGCAAGTCAATGAATAATGGGATTCAAGTGATCAAGTGATCAAGTGACTACAAGAGTATGCTACCTGCACGGCAGAGCCTGACAAGCTACCCATGTCGTATTTGATATGCCATATACCAGTAACAATTATAGACATAATTCCCATGACCTGATGGAATGGTTTGAGGCTCTTTATGTTCCTGGAGCAAGCTTCATTCATCAGATAGCAAACAAGTTTTCTCTTGCATCCTCATTGCCTACATGATCATTCCCAACCCCTGCCTCTGAAATCCTTCTGGGTTGCAGCAGTGTGACTGTGTGAGTGTGGCTGTGAGAACTTTGACTTTGAAAAGTGTGGCTGTGTGGAGTGTATGTGTAAGGAGTGTGGTTGTGCAGAGTATAGCTATGAAGAGCATGGACATGAGGAGTATAGGAGGAGTGGTATGCAGGTGAGAAGTGTGCCTGTGAGGAGTGTAGTTGTGAGTAGTGTGGTGGTGAAAGTATAGATGTGAAAAGTATGACTGTGAGAAATGAGGATGGGAGGCTGTAATTGTGAGGCATGTGACTGTGTGTTAGTGAAGTGTGCAGTTGTAAAAAGTATATGTGAGCAGTGTAGTTGTGAGCTGTGTAGATGTGAGGGGATAGAATCTGAGGAGTGCTGGAGTGTGGATGTGAGTATAACTGTGAGCAGTGTGGCTGTGAGAAGTATGGTTGTGTATATAGGTGTGAAGAGTGTGGCTGTGATATATATAAAATGAACCCATATATATATATATGGGTTCATTATTTTTATTATTTTTGTCCTGCTTGAGACTCATTGAACTTCCTCATCTATATGAGTGGTTTGGGGGAGATAGTTCCCTCTATTTTCTCCAGTGTTTGCCTTGCTGTCTCATTCTGTCTCTCCTCTCAGAGTCCACTGAGGCGTGCTTGTTTGTTTTCTCTAGCTGCCTACACACAGTGCTCAGTTATCTTCACATCTTAGATGAATAATGATCCAGATTTGGAGCCTGAGTCACTGCCTCACCTCACTCTCCCCCACAAGGGGAGCCCTTAGTGAGTAAGAAGTCTCCAGGTCATGCCAATGGCCACACAACAGGCAGGAAGCAGGCACATGTGCTCGCGCATGCACACACACGCGTGTGCACACACACCCACTCATGCGCACACACACACACACACACTGTGTAGAGGGGTTATTGATGAATATAAGCCAAGAGGTTGTCAGATCATTTGCTTTCCTTCCCTCCAAGGATCTGCTAACCACTTCAAGACAGAGCTCCTTGCTCTGCCCACGGTAACACAACCAGTAACCTGGATAAGTGGAGGATGGGAGGAAGTACCTGCTACTAACTAGTGAAAGCTCACACACATGCATAATACATGCATGTATACAGACACACACATGTGCACACATGCACACACAATCATATGCACACTCACAACCATCTTAAACCTGCCCCTCAACAGGGGAGTCTGTCATCACCTGGCCCCTGCTCCTGCCCCCTCCGTACCCGGACATGGTCTTCCCCTAGTGTGCCTTCCTCTCCTCCGTCCAACTCATACCCACCTTCCAGCAACCTGCCTCCCATCCAAGAAGTCCTCTTGATGTCTGGCAATGGCTCCCCACAGCTGGGACTCTGGTTGCTCAATTTTCCAACACAGTTTGAGATTTTGGTGCCATGAGGCTCAGACATGAGTGTTCTCATTTGATCATTGATATTTACTGGGTGTTGACTTTGGGTCAGAAGTCCAAGGGGAGGGTATGGGGGTCATCACAGAGGGGACTGATCATAACAGCACCTGCTGAGTCCTGCACGTGCCCTTCTCTTCTCACCCCTGTGCCCACAGAGTCCTCCTGGGATCCTGGTTGAGGAACACAAGAGCC
Organism: Cryptotis parvus; assembly: GCA_021461705.1. Taxonomy (NCBI): domain Eukaryota; kingdom Metazoa; phylum Chordata; class Mammalia; order Eulipotyphla; family Soricidae; genus Cryptotis; species Cryptotis parvus. The sequence goes on along the minus strand of JAJIBD010032067.1, from coordinate 66,293 downwards.
AGCAATGGGGGAAAGGCACTTGGATTCAGCAGTGAGTAAGCAAGAATGAAAGCCACCGTCCACACCCATGCCCCAGGATGCCCTCTGCCAATACAGTTCCTGACTCTAGGCCAGGGGCCTTGGCAGTAAGGAATTTGTTTGTTTGGTCTTTGGATTATGAAACTGAAATCACATTGAAACTCTTTGCAGGGCGGTAATTTCTCCTAATCACTCGCCCTGCTGCTCAGATCTCCACAACTTGATTACGTCTAATTAGATTAATTGGAAGCAGAGTGATTTCCTTTCTCCGAGAACGTGAGCGAGGGGGGGTCTGGTTCCCTGCACCCCCACAGCAGGCTGTCCAGGCCCTGGAGGGTCAGTCCCAAGGCCCATTGGACTTCCTTCTCTGTCCCTGTCCTTGTCACCTGCTCTTTCTGACAGAGTCCTTCTGATTCCCTGTCGCCAACTCTCTGTTTCCCCAGAGTGCTGATGTGTGGGGGTCCCTTCCCTGCACCTCCTCCTTCCAGGAGACCAGCCTGGCTCTTGCCTCAGCCCAGAGGAGCTGGCAGCTCTGCCTGAGGAAGGGGAAAAGCTCATGGGGTCACTGTGTCAAGGTCACCCTCCAGGGTAGCTAGGGAATCATGTGGTGGGCAGGTCCCAGAGTACCCTTAGGGGGCAGCAGTATCCAGTTGAGGCACCCACTGCAAGGTTCTGTTGTAAAACCCTGTCTGCTGCCCCTTCTTTAACCCAGAAAGGCGGTTGAAGGATTGGAGGGTTGGGGGAGGGGCAGGCTGTTGGAAGGGGTGTCCTAGCGATTGCCCCCCATATGGCCTAGAAGAGAGACCCTCTAGAGCCTGCTCAGTCCTCCCCAGTGTGCTGGACCCCCTTAGCACCTCTTCCCTCGTGCTGTTGCAACAGGAATCTGGGTCCATCTCTTGTCTCTACAGCATCACGTTGGCTTCTGTCCTTGCCCCACTCCTCCCTTGGCCAGACACCAAGTCCTCCCACAGATACAGGTCAGCTCCCTCTGCTCCTCCGTTTCACAGTGACAGCTCCTGGGAACACGCCACAGCCCCCTCAAGTCTTCCATGGGTCCCCACTGCTCTAGGAGCACCATGTGTCTAGTCACATGTACCAGACACAGCCAGTTAGGCTCCAGTTCCATGCTCTGCTGGTTATGTGTGGCCCCTTCTAGACCTTCCCCTGGTCACACCAGCCCCAACGTCTCCCTGTTCCGCTCATGGTCACTGTGGGTGCCAGGCCACACACACCCTCCAGGCCTCATAGAGAACCCCTTGGGGATGCGACAAAGGACTCCACTTTAGAGGAGAGAAAACTGGACCTTGAACATGAAGTAGAGATCAGAGCTGGGCAGGGAGTAGCCCCAGGATCTGACTCTCCCTTTTTGCCCAACCCCTGCTTCCTGCATAGGCCCTGGTCCGACTGATTCCCTGGGCAGGGCACTGAAGATTTCAGCAGTGTCTCACCCTGAGCCCAGCAAGACCTTTAGTGGGAGTCAGAGACCCAAGGAGCAGGACAGGCAGCATCTCTGCTGGGTTTCAGACCCTTCCTGGCAGCCCCTCCCTCCCACTCCCCAATTCCTCAGTAAGCAAAGTCTTTAAACCAAAAACAATTTTACAGTTCATTTGAGTTAATCATAGCTGCTCTTTCTGGAAACTATCTTCCCCAAATTTCCTCCACAGAGGCGGGAGGCCGCTTGACAATCCCTCCACACCCTTCATCACCAAAGCCTCAAATCACAGGAACGGGCAGGAGGTGGGAGGGATGAGGCATTCAAGTCAGCATGGGTGGGCACCAGGGTGTCAGTCCCTGCCCACATGAAATGCTCCATGTCACAAGAGACCAACTTTACAAAGATACCATATTAAACAGGAAGCCATTGTTGAACTACCTGCAGTGAGTCCAAAGTCTGCTCACACTAACTATACAACCAGAGCAACTTGTTAAGTCCCTTTGGAGACTCAGTTACATCAAGAAAATGGTGACCTTGATGGTGATCTATCTACCTTCCTTCCTTCCTTCCTTCCTTCCTTCCTTCCTTCCTTCCTTCCTTCCTTCCTTCCTTCCTTCCTTCCTTCCTTCCTTCCTTCCTTCCTTCCTTCCTTCCTTCCTTCTTTCCTTTCTTCCTTCCTTTCTTTTTTTGGGGGTCACACCTGGTGATGCTCAGAGGTTACTCCTGGCTCTACACTCAGGAATAATTCTTAGCAGTGTTCAGGGAGACCATATGGGATGGCGAGGATCCAGCCTACGTCAGCCACATGCAAGGCATATGCTCTCCCCACTGCACTATCACTCTGACCACCCTGATGGCTTTTCTTATGGGCTTTGTGAGGGTCTGGAAGACACTGAGAGGTTGGAGAGATAGCGCGGGAGTCATGCTCTGAGATATGCCCTGGCTCATGACATGCCCCAGTTTAATTCCTGGTAGCATATGGTCTCCCAAACACCATTGGGATGTTCTCAGTGGTCTCATAGTGCCCAAGCAGCACCACCTACTCAAACCCTAAGCATGCAACCGTTCAGCCTGTTTGGCAGAGAGTCATCATGAGTGCCCCCGCGGTCCTCTGAGTACACCTTGGGAGCCTCCTATAAAGTATATTCCCCATCACAAAAGGAAAAGAAATAGATACTCCATTATCATTCTCTGACCCCTAACACTAACCAGTTTTAACAAACACTAAAGGCTGTACATCTTTGCTAGAATTATAGTGACTATTCTAGATTTGGGCAGGTGAAAAGAATAAATGAATGTTTTCACAGTTATGAAGGCTAGAGCTCCCAGACAAAATGAAGCAGAGCTGACTTCCTCTCAGATCCTCCACTGGCATGTAAGTGCTACATTCTCTTTGGTCTTCCTTCTGTCTGTCCTGAGGATGCCAGTCTCTGTTAGCATAGGCCCTCTAGGGGACCTCATTAACTTAATCACTTCTTCAGAGACTTCTCTAAGTCTCCAAAGGATCAGAACTTCCAAGTGTGAACTGAGAGGTAGGGGATACAATTTAGTCTGCCACAGTACATACCCAAGGGAACTGAATTCACAAGTTCACATATAACAGATTTGCACATGTTTGTTGAGGTTTCTATAATTATTTCAAAAGAAAACAAACTCACACTTATCTACAAGATAATGAATAAATTGTTGAATTGAAAAAAAATATAGCCTCCAAACCTGGAAAGAGCGTATAAGAGTTAAGAACGTGCCGTGCATGTAGCTGATCCTAGTTCAATCCCTGGCACCATATAAGGTCCCCTAACACCTCTAAGAGTAACCTCTGAGTGCAGAGCCTGTAGAATTCCCTGGGATGCACCAGGCATGAACCCATCTGCTCCCCAATAGAGCCACAAAGCATTATTTTACATGAACAAACTCCAAAAAACGTAAATGACTAATAGCATGCATGACTATCACAGACATCATTCGCAATAAATAAAATAAGACTCAAAAACACATGATTCTGTGCATTTGAACAAGGCTATAGTGACAGAAGTCAGAATAATATATGTCTCTCAGAGTGGGGAGAATTAACTAGAAAGGGAAACAGAAATCTTCTGAGACGCTATAAATATTTCATGCCACAATCTGGATGGCAGTTGCCTGGGCATGTGTACACATTTGTAAAACTTCACAGAGCTGCCTCTCATGGGTTTTGGTGTGCAACAAGCTAAAGTTGGTGGTGAATAAACACCATCTCTTTAGCTCACAATTCAATCATTTGTCCATGAGATGGATCAGGTCTAGGCAACTTGGTATCTCTGATGTTGTTTCTTGTGAGCCTGAGACTGCTAGTATTATGGGCCTCAGCTCTATCTCACAGCTGGTAGGTGGTGAACTATCTGCTGGGGCATTCTGTCATCCACAAAATGGTTTTTACAATTTTGCTAGGCTAATTCAAGTTCATTCTCAAGTCTCCAGTTGCAGCAAAAGAGGGCCAGTCCCTATGAGCAAGAACTCTAAAGTCTCTTTGCTTACAATTTATTAGTGGCCCCCTGGGAAAGAGCAGGCTCATTGGCCCAGCAGACTATTTATAGGAGTCTTCCTTCCTTTCTTGAGGGAAGAATCTGAAATGCCACATCACAAGGATGTGAAGAGATCGGAAGAAAATAATTTGTGGTTATTTTTACAGTTTACCTCATATACATCTAAGATTTATGTATTTTAACACATGTAAGTTATTAAGATACTTGCATGGGTTGGACGAAGTGAAGTGTGTTATTTAGGCTCAAATATGCTTCTAGGCTTCCATGGATTTTAAATAATCCTTCCTTTAAAATAATCCATAGTCTATTAAAAATGAGGTTTTTAAAGGTATGTGTGTATATGAGTATATACAGGTATATGAGTATTGTTAGGGGTGTGTTTGAATGTGTGTGAACATGTGTAAATATAAGCATGTATATGAAGTGTGTATGAAGAGTGTGTGTGAATGTGTGAGTATGTATGTACATGAGCATGTAGACGGAGACTTGCAGGAGTTTCACCACAGTGAAACTCAGATTTTCTTCAGGAATGATGGAGTAAGAAGATAGCATTGCTGTTGACTAAATTATAAGGAGATGACTTAGGGAAGTTGGGCAGAGGAATAAAAGAAAGAACATGCCTCAGACAGCAAGTGTAGCTTTAGATTGTGTTTCAGCACCATGGAGAGTTTCACAGAATTTCCTCTTCAGCATCCTGGAATGGCGCCTTTCCATCTGTCTTCTGGGTAGAATGATCTGGCTTTTAAAAGAAATTTACTCTTGCAAGCTGTGCATTCCTTCCAGAGACAAGGACATAGACTTGAGTCCAAGATTGAGTCTAAGTCTTGCCTGCATGCTCAAAGTGGCCTCAGAGAAGTTCCTTATGTTCTGAGCCATGGCTACCTAATCTATGACAATAGGGAAATAGTGGTAGCTACCTCATTGGCTTCTGATGATGACTGAATCAAAGTAAGGAAGGCAAGGAATCTAATCTACTATCTGGAACTTGCAAGTGCTTAAAAGTTAGTATTATTTTCTTATTACCATTATCACCACATTTTACTATACCGGTGGAAAAGACACAAAAGTTAGATTTTTGCTAGCCAAGCCCTCATTCCCATTCTGTAAAATGAAGTTACCTGCTTTCTACATTTTATTAGACTTTATCTATTTACCAAGAGAGTACATTCCTATGTCACACATACTAAAGCAAACAAAATAATAAAAAGTCAAATAAAATTAATTTTAAAACTTATTTAGCGGGGCCAGAGTGATAGCCCGGCGGGTAGGGTGTTTGCCTTGCATGCGGCCAGCCCATGCCGGCCTGGGTTCGATCCCCGGCATCCCATATAGTCCCCGAAGCACCGCCAGGAGTAATTCCTGAGTGCAGAGCCAGGAGAAACCCTTGAGCATGGCTGAGTGTGACCCAAAAAGCAAAAAAAAAAATGTATTTAGCTAGATGGCGTTTATGTAAATTGTAGCTCTTGTCTATTCTGAGATCTAGGAATGGGTCTTGGATTCCAGAATTTGGGATGTATAAAGTCAGAGAGGAGGGTTAAATGAGAAGCAAGGACAGTTCTTAAAGAGGGCCCTGACTTAAAGAAGGGTCCAAAACAATGTGCCGAGCAGATTGAGTTATTACCTAGTTCTTGCATTACCCACCACCTACACTGCTCAACTTATGCTCAGAAACTGGGTCCCTCTGTGCCCTGATACATGGAGCTCATCACTCTTTAGCTTTGCCTTGCCCAGGCTGGTATTCTTCTGCATCTTCAGTTTACTATAGATGTCTTTCCTCAGAGCCTTATCACACATGCCATGCCTTTAGAATGTGAGACATCATTGAGTCTTACAAGTGAGTTTGCAAAAACCCAACTGAAATCAATTTAAGTGTAAGAAATATAAAGGGGAATTTGTCTAGTCATTCCCTGGTGGGAAGGCTAGAAGGAATAAAAGAGTAAGGAGTTGACAGTTGCAGGCATGACTGGATCTAGGGATTCAAATCACATAATTTCAAAACCTGGGTTCCCCACATCTTCTGGATTGGTGTCACTGACAGCCACTCTACCCCTTCTGGAAGGGACATATATGGGACATAGATGTTGTGTCAGATTAATGTCATACTGACTTCATGCTGTCTATCCTGAGAGTTTTAGCAAATTGTCTGGTGTAGTTCTCATTGGCCTGGGTTGAGTTATCAGCCCACTCCTGAAATAACTGCTGCAGTGATAGAGAGAGGTTATCTGAAGAGTAAGGACAAGGTGTTAGGATCCAGGGGCATGTCCGCCCACCTGAGGGGCCTGAGAGGGACCAGGGAGATGTCTTCAAGTTAATCTAACAGCAAGCGGTGTGGATGGGGGAGAGGAAACTCTGCAGAGTCCACTGTGTATGCCTCCTCCTGGTTGCCACGTAAGATACTTCTCCAAAGATGACTCCCTGGTCCCTGGTGGGTTAGAACCCACCTTTCCTTGTTTCCCTTGAAAAGCTCTAATTCTCACTAAAAAAAAGCAGAACACATAAAGATTAAAGGAGAGCTTAAATGTATCCACCCAAGTCCCCTACCAGGACCTCCACCCAGTCCCTCCTGGGGAGGCAGATGCAGACCCAGAAATATTGGTTCACGTTTGCTTCTGAAAAGGCAGAGAATCTGCCTGCACGAATGGACAGCAACAAAATCCCTGGAAAGATCCCAAGCACATAAGATCTCTCTAATCTCCCAGATGAGGATTTCAAAGTCACAGCTGATTGAATTGAAGAAAACGAGAAAGGAGTATTCCAACAAGGGAAGAGAAAATATGAGACTACTCCAAACAGAAATCAATCTCACTGGTAGTGAAATTGAGGTCCAGAGAGGTTAAATAACTTAGCTAATGGCACACAGCCAAGGCACAACCTGGTTCAGGTGGTCACTTTCAGCCCATATTTTTCTCTAAGCCACCAACATACGCCTTTGAAACAAAGGTATCTGAGTAATGATGACACGACACAGGTGCAGATGCACACTTTAATAAACACAGACACTAACACAGGCTTATAAACACACTCACATAATACACACAAAACTAGTGTGCACATACTGTATGCAGTTACTCAGACATTTATCCTGTGACACACTGTGCTCTTTACACATGCACTCATACCACTCACAATATACTACATCAAATACACATTCTTCATCAAATACTACATCAAATACATACTCGCACATGCTTGCTGCACTCACACACACTCAAAGCCGTTCTCTTGTGCCCCACATGCACTCACAGTTCTCACAGACTCAGACACTCCTTTCACATAAGCACAGCTGCTCACACAGCATGTGCTCACCCACACATACACAGGCATACACACATACGAGCCATAAGCAGAGTCATATATAGGCACACAAACCCACAATGCAAAAATGAAAGGAAAGTATTACTCAGGGCCTGCCTTGTGGACTTTACAGAGTGGAAGCCCATGGAGGCAGCACCCTGTCTGTCCACTGTTGTGTCCCCTTTACCCATCACCAGGCACTGAGCAGGGTTCAGAGATCCCACTTTTCCAAGGGAGAGAAGGACGTTACCCAACTCTCCTAGGGGCTTTGGGGAGTCATAAACAACCAAAAGCAAGGTCTGTCTCTGACTCCTCCCTCTCTAGCTCACGTATCTCTGCGTCACTGACTTCCCTCCTCCCTTCCCGCCCTCCTCACCCCTCCCCAACCTCTCCCGCCCTCACCCATTCCTTATTCTCTGCCTCAACTCCATTCTATCACCCTGACTTCCCATCCCTCCACCTTCCAGAGCTAATTAAATCAAACAAGGAATGTACTTCATTTGCATTTGGTTCAAAGGGGCCACAGAGCACCAGTGCGTGCTCATTAAACAGCTCTGTGTGGAGGGATGTAACGAACCAGTTTTATTACACAGTCATCTCACCCTTTCTGTGAGGCAATTATGTATTCATTGGGAAGAGAGAACTGCAAACCTAAGTGTCTGGTGTTGGAGAAATGAGTGCGGGTGGGCAAAGGGCTCCTCTTTGGGGAGGTCCTAGGGTGCCCCGAGCCCTGTGCTCCAGCTGGGGCAGGAGGGCAGGGCAGAGGCTGGACCTCATTGGTGGTCACTGTTACCAAATGGGCCTCTGGGAAATTCCCTACAACTTTGGCTAGTGCCCTGTCCCAGATTTCTACCCTGGGTAGGCCTCTAGAACTCCAGGGGTGCTACCTGCCGTGGACCCGGAATTTACCTGTGTCTTGTCTGTCAGGGAATGGTGACCTGGCACATTGCAGTGCTGCGCTGAGGGTGGAGAGGCTTTTGCCAAGGAGAACCACCATGTCCTGGCGCCTCTGTTCCTGCCTAGGTCCATCAATGAGTGTAAAGCAGCTATGGCGGCACCCCACCCCAACAACCCCCATGTACTGGGTGTCAAAATACACCAGGACCAGCTCATTCTGTTCCCACTGCACTCTTTGATAGATTCCCATCGTTGTCCCCACTTTCTGGGTGAGGAAACAGAGGTTCAGAGAACTTGGACTCAGAGCCCTGAAGGATGCATGGAGGGTTTGGCCTCAGAGGTGAAAGTCCATGGCTTCCGCACTCTCCACACCTCCCCTAGGTGGGCCCCGTGGCCTGCTGCTTCGCACAGCGCAGCCTGTCCTCACGTTCCCGACACTGTCCCCTGTATCAGCCTCTGTATGCCCATCTCTGTTTCAAGACTTTCCAAACCACCAATCCTCAAAACACCCCATGAGGGAAACGCTATCCGTTCCATCCTTAAACCCAGACACAGCAAGGCTCTGATGGCTTCCGGGACTGGCACCCGCTAAATGGGGGACTGAAGCACAGCTGGACTCCGGCCCAGCCTAGCCTGCCTGCGCCTGTCCAGACCCCGGGTAGGTTTCCCTTTCCTACTGCCACACACAGAATGGCTTCAACAATACACACACATCCCCTTACAGCTCAGGAGATCCAGCCTGGGCCTCAGGTGCTGAGAGGAAAATGCCTTCAGGCTTCCCAGCTCCATCTACTCCTGCTCAGCACCTTTCCCAGCTGCAATGGCCTCCTCTGTTCCTCTGCTGGGGATCCTCCTCCACCTTCAAAGCCAAGAAAGGCAAGTCTGATGCTGTGCACATCCCCTCCCTCCAAACTCCTCTTCTGCTTCCTTCTCCCTCATTAGGTCTCCAGCCCTGACCACATGTGATGCTCCCTTATTTGCCTGCAGCTCTTCGGCAACCTTAACACCATCCAACAAGCGAATTCCCTTTGCTCTGCAACAGAGGTGTCATATGCTTGTTTCCAGGGAAAGGTCCTTCTAGGTGGCAGGAACTGAGAGGGCTCAGCTTACCTCCCTCGCCCACAGAACAGACATGCACACTCCTCTCTGCAGGGGAGAAGACAGAGGATTGGGACAGAGAAGAGCTGTTGGCTTCTCAGGGCCCAGCCCGTAGTGGAGGTGTGTGTGTGGTGGTTCCCAGGCATAGACAGGCCTGAACTGAGCCCCTCGACAACACAGTGTAATTGATACTAGAGTTTTGTATTTGAGACTAGGCTTTGTTTTTCAGATCAGACTAGGGGTGATTTTCAGGGACAGGCCTTTTAAAGAAAGTGAGCTGATTGGAGTCCCTGAGTCCATTCACAATACTCCCTGCTTAGCCCACCTGGAGGCCATGCCCAGTCCCTGCCCAAGTTCACCTAGACCCTGATCATTAGGGCTAACATCCAGTTCCTCCCTTCTTGACTAGGAATTAGATTTGTTATAGAATGTAGTTGACCCCTCAGATTCCAGCAGAATGTGGCTCTCAGAGGCCCTCAACTCTGCCAAGAATTTTTTTTCCAGAGGCCAAATGTGTTAACTCATTAGCAGGGAAGATGCCTGGCAGTCCCCCGGCCTTGGACCATCTGGGCCTGGCATCCTGAATCGCATCCCGGTCCCTACTGCCCCTGGGGCTCACAGTTCTCTCCTGAGCTGCAGGAGGCAGAGCTTGTGACATCAACATCTGCTCTCCCGGGACAGAGGGGTGCAGGGGGCACAGAAACAAAGCTGGGGGGAACCTGGAGGCTGTAATATGGGCGGAGAGAGGGAGCCTCGGGCATCTGGAGGGGGACACCCAACCTAGTTGAGCACTGCTTCTGTGCCAGCCTCGATGCCCCCTGTGATCCATACAGCCTTTCCTGGAGCAGTCAGTGAGCCATTTGTGCTAAGCTCATTTGCAGACAAGGAAGTTGGGCTCAGAGAAGTTCAGTGACCTTCTGGGGATCAGCTCGCTTGACTATGATCTCAGGGATCCACACCTAGGTCCCTAGGGACACCAAGGTTCATCTCCTGCCTCCTAATCACACTGCCCAGGTTTGCTCTTTACTGCCTTTGGTTCCCAAGATTCCTCCGGCTCTGTTGTCATCTGTCCTTCCAAAGCCATCGGGTGGGTCCCTGGGAGAGAATCTCAGAAATGCAGCCTTCGGGAGGATGGGCTCGGCTCAGTGGGAGAAGCGAACACTTCTCAGTTGAGGAAGTCAGAGCCACCCAGTAAGCACAGGTAGAGGCATCTGTGCTCTTTGCCAACAAAACTGCACAGGAGGCCAAAGAATGAGCCAGTAAAGATAAGAGCCAAGCAGGGTATATTTGGGCAGAAAAATGTTGGACCCTGGGGGCTTCTAGCTGGAAAGGACAGGAACAGAGTCAGAGCAAACGACCACTGGAGTCCCACCTGCACCCCCAGAGGAAGGGGCCCTGACAGCCCTGACATTCAAGGATTACCTAGAGGCACCCTGACCCAGAGTGTCTGGAAGTCACTAGAACAAAGGTGCTAGGCTCAGTCACAGAGGCTGGAATGGGCTGTATGGCTCTAAACTGTCTCACCTGGGTGTTTGGTGGAAGATGAGGCCAGTAGTCGCAAAGGGGCTCGTCCTGGGTCAGGTGCCCAGCACACCCCTTAACCCAGGCAGCCTAGATGAAGCTGGAGGGGGTAAGATTCGGCACCCTGAACAGGAGTCAGGGTCTGGGTTGATTCTGTTTAACGCTGTCACTGCTGAGTTGCTGTTGAGAGAGTTGATCTTGAAAGAGTTGGTGAAGGCTGGGCCTGAGTTGCCACATCTACACAGAGGAGGTGATTCTTTCCATCCTGAACACAGGGACCTGGGGAGAACTGAAGGGGGCTATGGAGGGATGATAAGTCCAGTGTGGATAGCTACCAGCACACAGAGGGCAGAGCCCAGCTCTGCTCCGTCTGCCTCTGCGCCCAACCTCCTGGTGATGGGCCAAGCCCAGCCTCACAGAGCTTGAGATTCAGCTGGTGGGAGGAAGTGAGACATTCATGCAATGAGGCTCTTTCCACCCTTGTAAGCTGCCTTCCCAAGGACCTACTGGAGCAGCAAAAGCTTTGGCTCATTTAGAGCTGCAGCTCCATGTTCTCCCCAGCTCAGCTATACCCCCAGTCCTGCCACAGGGTCCCCCATACACACCCTGCACCCCAGACTGCAACATAGTCCTAGAGGGGGCCTGTCTGGAAGATCTCCTGGGTCTCCTGGCCTGCACAGGAGGGACAGTGCACAGGAGGGTCGTGACTTGAGGCCCTTCTTTCTGGGGAAGGACCCCAAGAAGCCTCTGAAGCAACTGCTGGTAGTGGGGTCTGGGAAGGTGATGGACGAAACCGAAAGCCACAGGCTGGCCTGGCAGACGTGTCACTCTCTCCTGGGGGACACTCCTCACCTGCCCTCTTTTAAGGGTCACCTCCCAGGCCAATGACATGTCTGTGCTGTCTATGCCCCACAGCGTGCCGGCATGAGGGAGTCCTGCCCCTCTCAGGTTTCCTGGCCACCTCAGACTCCCCAACCAATGTCCTGCCATGAGGGTCTTCTGGTCACTGGGTCCCCAGAATATTGGCCCTCAGCTACCACTTCCTGAGTGCACTGACCCCTGTCCTCTGCCAGCACACTAGTGGAGTCACCTGGGGACAGAGGAGAAGCCTCCTGTCTCACTCTCTACCAGCCCGCCTCCCTCTCCCCACCACAGCTGATAACAGAACCTTTAATTATGAGAATTATCACCTGAAAAATTGGGTTCTGCCACAGGTAATTAAAATGAGATTTGGCTCTTCCTCGTACCTCTTTTCTTAGCTTTAAATCTGATGGTGACTGGTCTAGCAGGCTTCAAGCACAGTGCCTCTGAGGGGTGCTCCTCAGCAGGGGGCGGTGGCGAGTTACCTGGGGACAGACGCTGGTGTATGTCTCATATGTGAGTGAGCATGTGTGTTTGTGTACATGTATATATGGATGTGTATGTGTGTACATGCCTTACATGTGTGCTTACATGTGTATGTGCCTGTGTGCTTGTGTGTGCATGAATGTGTGTGCATGAATGTGTGCTTGTGGGTGTGCATATATGTTTTTGCTTATATGCATGTGTGAGTGTGCTTGTGTGTAGCATGTGAACATGCATGTGTGTAGGTGCTTGTGGCATGTGTGAGTGTGACTCAGCATGTGCTGGCGTGTATGTTGTGAGAGCCTATGCTTGTGTGCTAGAATGAGGGTGTGTATGCAAGTGTGAGCCTGTGCTTGTGCACTCAAGCAATGACTGTGTTGGTGGGGAGGGGACAGGTAAGAGGCGCATGATGACAGACATGTGAGGGCGCCCAGGGTGCAGAGCTGCCCAGGGGTAGCAGCAGGCCTGGAGTCAGGGGTCCCCAGCCTTTCCTCTCACCAAGACTCTTCTCACTTGCACCCTAGAGGGCAGTTTCTCCTGCCAGAGTTCAGTCCTGAGAATTAGGGAAATAGTTGCCAACTCAGGGTGTGCTCGGGGAGCCCAAGCCCAGATTCTGGCTGGCTAAGCCCCACAGTTAAGTCCTTGTCAGGAGACAATAGGTGGCCAGCGTGGAGGTGCAGGGGGCCTACGCACTGGGGCTGGGGTCAAAGGGACCCTTTCATCTCTGGAGCCCCTACACTGGTTCCAGGAGCCCAGGATCCTCTCTTCCTGTCCTTCCTGAAGCAAACTGTAGGTCACTCTGGAAGATAAGAGCAGGGATGGAAGAGTCCTAGGTATGGACTGACCACTAGAACCTGTGTCCCTCCACTGTTCAGGCCACATCCTGACCCTCCTCACTGCTCTGTGACTGGTACAACCAGCCCTGCTGTTCCCAGCCCTAGCATGCTCCTGCCCCCTCCAGCACCACATGTTGGGCCTCAGTCTGCCCACGAACCCAGGGGCACCCACGAGGCCCTGGGGGAGGCCACTCTTATAGTGGAGTAAACAACCAAAAAAGCCTAACGCTGAGAATATCAGCTACAAGCAGGAGTGGGGCAGCCAGGGACCTGCATGGCAGGAGAGAAGGCCAGAGAGCAGGAGGAAGCTGACCTAAGCTGCAGCAGTTACAGCAGCCATGAAATATCAGCGTTTTTACAGAAAAGTATTTCCTTAGGATACTGATGCGAAAGAGCAATCCCAGTGGCATCTAGCGAGAACAGCGCTGGAGAATCCACTTGAGGAGGTTCTTGTAAGAACTCTATTGGGTCTCTATCCCCAGGCCCAAGGGAGGAGTCAGTGTGAGGGCTCCCTGCAACCCGAGGGCTGGGAATAGGCACCAGGGAGACCCCACTATTAAGAGCAGACACCCTGGGAAACCCCAGGGCTGATAGCAGAAAACCAGGGAGGCCCCAGGGCTGAGAGCAGGCATGGACAGAGAGGGCCCTGTGGGACTCCAAGCACCCAAGGGAAGTCACAGGGACACCGTGATATCCCTCGGGTGATACTCTCAGGTGAGAGTATCCTGCAGAAGGTGCTAGTAATCTAGAGGCAAGGCAGTGTTCTTTGGAGGCAGGAACCTCTCTAGATGTGCCCTTCTATGAAACCCTTTTGGGGCCTCAGGAGGTACGAGACTGCCGGTCACTGTGCCCTTCAGAGCCCTGGACCTGGAGGAGCCCCATGACTTCCCATCTGCACACAGGGTGGAGGGGAGGCTGCAGGCACTGTGAGAGCAGGTGCTGGAATGCCAGAGACACCATGTGGCACAGCGCCGCCTGTCTTTGGCGTATCAGGGTGCACAGCAGGACCTGGCCCAGGAAGGCCAGTCGTGGGCTAGGAGATGAGATACTTGCCAACTACGGAGAAAATCACCTCCTCCATGACTCCTTTGCTCTCTCCTGACTCCATTTTATGCCAGGCCCAGAGCAAAGGAGATGTCAAGGCCGCAGCTCAGGCAATGAAGCGTGTGTGTCTGCTGAGCAGCCATGCAGCCATGTATTTGCACCCTACACAGTCCCTCCTCTTCGGCACTTGGTTTCCACCTATTTGCATGTGCACGTCCTCAAATCCCCGGACAGCAGCAAAAAACTCTCTGTCTTCGCCTTATAAGGGGCAGCTGACTGCCTTGTGAGTGAACAAGATCTTTCTTCAAAATGAGAAAATCCAGGCAGCCAAGGTTCGTTGTGCCCACTGCCAGCCAGAACTAACTCCCTGCGTTCATTCACAGCTCACTGACTGCTCTGCTACCAAAGGCTCAATTGCCCAGTAACTGGCCACCCCTCCTCCACATCATGTGAAAATGGGAAACTTGAGCCAGTAGCCCAGCACCCGTAGAGAACACAGATAGGAAGTCAGCGATTGGGAAGTAGGCAGTGGGGCTATCACCCATGTCCACTAGGCCATGAGGCCAGGACCCATATCACATCACATTTCTTACTGCACCACACACACACAAAGACCCCTTCAACAAAATGTGCAGGTGGGCAGGTCTTCACCTGCTGCAATGGCCAAACCCTCCTCACTGCTGAGTCCCCAATCATCCTGCTTTGGTGTGGGGCTCAGGGTCTGCTGCAGTTCCCTATCAGTGGGACGTGACAACACTAAGACAACACCTCACAGAACCCCGAGTTCTCCACCACCACCACCATCGATGTGGGTGGCAGCCACCCAGACTTTGTCTGGTTTACACCAGAGGGTACAAGAGCCCTTTTCCTGGCTGCTGATTGCACCGTGTGAACCCAGCATGGCCAGATGCTGTCTCACCTCACATGGTTGGGCACTGTTTCACCTCTCATGGCCGGGTACTGTCTCACCTCTAAAGGCCGGGCGTTCTCTCACCTCTCGTGGCTAGGCACTGTCTCACTCTCATGGCTGGGTGCTGTCTCACTTCTCATGGCTGGGCACTGTCTCACCTCATGGTTGGACTCTGTCTCACCTCTCATGGCCGGAAGCTGACTCACCTCTCATGGCCGGGAACTGTCTCACCTCTCATGGTTGGACTCTGTCTCACTTCTCAGTTCCCCTGACTGGCTGTATGCCCTGAGAAATGGTGCCATGCTGGCCCCCATGTTGCCTGGTGGTGGAGCAGGCTGCCTCCAGCAACCTCAGTGGCCAGTCCTCACCTGGCGGGTTCCTGTATCACCTCCTGCCCTGCTGTCACAACCGCCTGTTCATGAGCCCATAGAGAAAAGACTGAAGGGGCTGTGGGGGAAAGAGATTTGCGGAGGGGTCACTCTGCTCATGGATTTCCCAAGGGGAAGCATCCCATAGACATATATGCATAGCACCATCTGGACTCTTCTAGTCTCTTGATATCTCCCCAGACTTTCTTGTCACCAGCTTTCAATTCTCTTTCTTCCCCACCATCTGCCTAACATTCTCAATGCACCAGCATAAATGGCCCACTCTGACTCTGACCAATCGGTTGCTTCTAGATTTCTCTGACCATGACAGTCCTCATAGACCCTCCCATCAGTCCAGAGCCTGCTCACACAGAGCCACAGGGAGGCAGCTAGCCACTCTCAGGCACCTGCAGCATCCTGTGAAGACACAGCTGTGAACCGGCCCATGCTCCCCCACTCAGCTTGTTGGCCATAAGAAACAGCCATAAACACACATGGGGGAGAAAACAGGCAGGAGTTGGCTTTGAGATAAGTGCCGATGCAGAGAGCCCACGCCCATTCCCCACGCGAACCCAAGCAGAGCCCACACAGAGAGCCCACGCCAAGAGCCCACACAGACTCCACACCAAGAGCCCACACAGATCCCACGCCAAGAGCCCACACTGAGAGCCCACGCAGAGCCGAAGCAGAGAGTCCACACGGAGCCCACTTTCCCTGCAGCATGCTTGTCACTGAACATCTCCAGGACACGTTTCTCAGACACCCTTCTGCTTGTTGCAGTTCCAGTCCTGTGGCTGAAAGAGTCCACGACCTGATGGGAGGATCACGCTGCTGCCACCTGGTTAGACCTTCCATCTGCCAAAGCCCAGAGGAATCCGGGAGCCAGTCCTCATAGGGATAAGCTACCCACAGAAAAGGGGATAAAACTCCCAGAAGGGCTTTCCCTGTCAGCACTACTGGAGGCTCCTTGCTACATACATGGGACCACAGCTTTTAGTGCCCTAAAACCCACCAATCACAGTGACCAGGCAGGGCATCAGGTGCCACCATGGGAGCTGGTCAAAGCCTCTTCTCAGACTCCAGTATCCACTTCAATCAGTCAACCTCACATGGAAGTAGCGAACCCCCACTGACGGTGTGGTCACTGCCCCTGCTCTAGCCGAGACAAGTTTAATAAACACAGGCAAAGTGCTCACCACCTCCAGCCTTCCTGGCCCTCTCAGCCTGAGCTCATCGTTGCCTGTGGAGGACTACCGCGTTTCTATCGGTAGTCTTTGATATCGTGTCTGGGAATTTACTCAGGCAAAGCAGCTTGTCCCCAGATCCCAGCTGTCCCCTCACTGCCCCAGGAAGGTAAAAAGTCTGGGCAGTGTATTTCTCCCCCAGAAAATTCCATAGACAGGAGGACTGAACTCATACCCAGTTCCCTGTTCATTTACTCTCCCCCCACTCCTCTTCCTTCCCAGCCCTCTTCCCATTCCCTTAGCATTTTCCTACTCCTCCTGCCACCCTCCCGCCCCCACCATCTTCCCACTTTTTCCTCCTGTCCACACCACCCCATCCCCTTCAGGCTTCCTATCTACCCTTCATTCCATTCCACCTCATCTTCCATCCCCCATCCTTGCTAATTAGCAAAGCCTTCCCCAATCCAATGCCAGGTGGGTGGGGGTAGGCCTGGGCTGGGGAGGGGAGAGGCCCCTCCCCCATGCCAATTGCACAGAAGCAGATGTTATATCTATGTCCTCAGAACTCACCATCGACCGCAGGGCACGCGACATGCTGGGCACCGACAACCCGGGGCAACTTCAAACAGAAAACTGGGATGGGGTTGCCACACTCTGTCTCCCTAAGCCCCAGGGCCCAGGTGCAAAGGGTCTCGGGGGCAACTGCCACTCAGCTGAGTCTTTCAGGATATCAGAACCTCAGGCTGAGGCAGTTGACATAAACCATATAAATGAGAGGGGGGCGGCGAGAGATTTAGGGGCCACACTCAGCAGTGCTTGAGGATCACCCCTGCTCTGTGCTCAGAGGTCTCTCCTGGTGGGGCTCTCGGGAGACCATGTGGTGCTGAGGTTGGAAACATGAGTCAGGAAATGGGATTTTTAAGCTGATGAGTTGGAAGGAATTGGTGTCTTTCTCAGTCTCCTCATTAATTCTGGTCTAGACTTCTGAGCGGAAAATGACAGAAATGCCTCAGAGTTTATGGGTGGAGCTTTACAGCTACATTTCTGGTCTAACCATAATGAAAATAGATATCCCTCCTCCCTGGTTTTCATTAGGAGCTGTCTTCTATTTGTTTGAGAAAGGGGGGTTGTATTTAAATGACTTTCCTCCCCCCATTTTCATGTAGATATCAAGTGCTTTCTCATCTGAGAAGGTGCTTCTGTCCAGCACTCGCCCTGGGGAGGGTCTGGCGAGGTGCTGTTCCTCTGCTCCAGTGAGCACAGACCTGGAGGAGCCAGAGCCCATGAGGAGAAACAAGAACACACAGACAATGAGGAGGAGCAGGAGCAGTCGGGTGTCCTGTGCTCCCAGGGACAAATCCTGATGTGTGACCAGTGGGTTTGGGCATAGCGTGGGACTTTCCCAGGAAGGGCAAGGGCAAGGCTTTCTTGCTCTTCCTCTGAACTTCCAGGAAGACACCCCAAATCTGTCCCACCTCTGCTCCTGAACCCAAACCCAGCCCTAAAGCTCTCAAGGCAGCATATAATGAAAACTACCAACCAACAGGCACTGGCTTCTGAATGAGGCTGTTTGCCCAACCAGTCACAGGAACTCTCAGCTGTGCCAGGGTTGCTAGTGGAGCTGGAGAGACCAGGTTTGAATTCCAGCAGTGGGTGCCCAGCAGGGGGTCTCAGGCAGGTATCACTGAACTTCAGTTTTTCATAGAGACGTGAAGGGAACCTCTGGCTTGCACAGAGTACTTAGCAGATGTTCCAAGGTAGGATTAGCCAATAAGGACATTTCTAGATCACCTGGTGACCTTTTGGGTGACCCTTTAATCTCTAATGCTGAGGGAAACCAGACTCATTGGGACAGTCAAGGGCAGAATGTTAAAAATCCAGCTCCACTCTGGGTCTCCTCAGAGGCAGTTGTATGTCCTGAGTCATTTCTTCCTCTCTGGCCATAGGAGTTGGGACTGTGGTCAGCGATTGAGGTCTAACATGGAGCATGGATTAGCTGAAGTCTTGGGTTTAATCTCACAGAGATGTTTAAAAAAATCACTCCCCCTCCCTTTCCTGGGCTGTTGCTGCAGTGACCAGGAATCACCTGTGCTTGGTTGTAACGCTCCCATAACCGTGTTATGGGGCCTACCAAGGTCACACTTCAGCTTGCAGTGCCCGCAGGTCTGGCCATGGGGCCCACTGGGGATCACACACTTTATCCATACTCACTAGGAGCTATGCTTATTGAACGGTGGTACTCACATACATTCTGATGTGAGGATCACCAAGGGTCACTGAGGTGCTCACACATGGTTTGTTGCTTTGTTTGCCCACGCCTGACAGCAATACACCAAAGGTCACACACCGTTGTGGTTCAGGATTTCCAGACAGCAGATTCATAGAGAGCTCAGAGCACAGGAAGACACCTGGGGTCACGGCTGGCAAAGCAGGTGTTCCCAGCCGCTGAGCCATCTCCCAGGTCCTAGTAAGTCATTTCTGTAGTGGTGTGGTTTGGTTTGGTTTGGTTTGGTTTGGTTTGGTTTGGTTTGGTTTGGTTTGGTTTGGTTTGGTTTGGTTTGGTTTGGTTTGGTTTGGTTTGGTTTGGTTTGGTTTGGTTTGGTTTGGTGAAAACACTCAGCTGCTGTTCTCAGGGATTGTACCTGGCTTTGAGCTCAGAGATCACTACTGGTGAAACACAGGGGACCATATGGGTTGCAGGAGATCAAACTGGGGTCAGATACACATATGGCAAGTGCCTTAACCACTGTACGATCTCTCCACCACTAAATCATCTCTTTTTAAAATGCAGTGTCATTCATGGTCCTCTGAGCACCACCTAGAGTGCCCCCTAAAAAAAGCAACACTATCCAGAAGAAGCCCCTGAGTACCACTGGATGTGACCCAAAGCCAAAGCAGAATGTGAGCTACCACCATATCATGGCTCAGTCCCACCCTGTCACCCCATTTCCTCCAAACTCCCATTTCCTAAGGAAACCCTAGAAGGTCACGTCAATCCGCTTGTGTCCCCATTGAGGACACAGACCAGGCTCCTAATTTAATGCAAATCCAAGCACATTACTGTGCAAAAGTTTTGGATCAATTGAACCTTCCGGTGACACGATCTATCATTGTTTCCAGCCAAGTCTCTAATCCCTGCAATTTCCATGGTGCTAGTAATTATGGAAAAAAAAGAAGTCTGAAGCACAGACATTCTGCTCCATCTATGAGATTACACACTTTAATGGAGTTTATTAAATTTGTTTTGCAGTTACTGCAGAGATTAAACTCACTGTGGGGTTCCAGAGGGCAAAACAAGGACCAGTTGGTAGACTCTTCCAGAAGGCAGACAGGAAATCAAACGGAAGAGCTGTAGGCATAGAGGGGGCCCTAGGAGATCTGGGGTCATTGTTGGGGCACTGAGGGGCAAGAGCCAAGGGTTTCACAGGATCCTTTTCCAACTCTCACTCCCAGCAGGTTGAAGAGGGAGAAAACACTTTTTCTTTTTGGTTTTTGGACCACAATAGTCAGGGCTTCCTCCTGGCTCTGTGCTCAGAAATCACTCCTGGCAGAGCTCAGGGGGCTCTGGGGTGCCAGGGATCCAAACCAGGTCAGGCGCATGCAAGGTCAAAGCCCCACCTAGTGTACTGTCTCCAGCCCAAAGACTGAGGACATTTTCTTAGCCCTTATTTCCCCTTTCCCTATTCTGGGGAGGGTTGGAGAGAGCTGTTCCCTCTGCACCTGACAGAAAAGGGCAGTAGTCTCGCTATTATTTAGAGGGACTGAACTAGTTTATTTGCTCTACCCTAGCCCTCTCTTTTAGGCACCTGGGGGCCTGCAGGAGCTGATGTGGGCTGCTCCCTGCCCCTTCTGTGCCAATGGGTGTCATCTTGGCCCCCAGCATCCTGCCCTGGGGAAACCTGCAGAGGCTCAACACTGCCTCTGCTGCTGGGGTCTCCTCTCAAACCCACTGGTCTGCAGCAAGGTCCTGCAGCCCCCAAGTGTAAGCTCCCACTTCCAGCATTAGCTTATCAGCAGTAAAGGGAAGGCTTGATTTCCATCTCCTAAGTTCCATGTTCACTGGTTGGTTTAGTACTGAGTGCCTCTATCGGGGCCTTATAAGCATAAGTTGCCAGTTGTCTCAGTCTGAGATCTGAGATATAATCGACAAAGTCCACATCAGGCCTGTGTTTCCAGAGTGAGCATTTCACAAAATCCAGGGCATTTCCTCTTACTGCTTTGACCCCAGCCCCAACACAGTGCCAACTCATCCTAGATATTTATTAATAGTGCTGAGCCAGCTAAATTTACCCCTTAAAGGAAAGACAAAGACATTTAACAATTCTCAGGCCAAAAAGTATATGTTTAAGTTGCTCACATATGACCACCACATATGGTCAGTCCTGAACCCACCAGGAGAGATCCCAGAGAACAGAGCTAGGAGTTAAGCATTACCAGCTGTAGCCCAAAAACCCCCCTACTCAAAAAAAAAAAAAAAGGAATGACTAAAAAAGTCACGAACAGATCTACACTTTTAAATGACTACAGAACCTTACCTGCCCCCCTCCCCCGTCTCTCAGAAGCCAGAAAACCTCATGCAACACAGCGACAGTCATCCTCAAAGTCCAGTCCCTCTAAATAATAGCGAGACTACTGCCCTTTTCTGTCAGGTGCAGCCAGGACTCCACAGCTGGACACAGCCTGACCCAAGAGAGAGGCCGAATTCAAGCCCAGGTATGCGAGACTCATAGACCACGCCAACCAGGCTTTTTTAGGGAGCTGAAGCTGGGACTGCCTCCCCCACTTCAGCTCCCTCCACAAAGGTCTGGCGTCCCCACCCAGAACTGCTGCTAAGGCTCTCAGCCAGACACCAGATACTCAGGTGCAGGGCAGAGCTTCTGCCTACCGCCCTGTACTAGGCTGATGGGGCATCCTGGAATGGGGGCAGGTTTGGGCCCTCACCTGACCCCCTCCCCCGACCCCACCGCCCAGATTCTCAGAAGCCGGAAAACCTCACGTAACATAACCACAGTCATTCTCAAGGTCCAGACTCCACAGCTGGACACAGCCCCATCCCCATGGCGCCCAGATGCTTTGCGCCCCTGCGATATCTCAAAACCTGGTATACCACAAACGTGTAGGAGTCAGAGGTTAGGAAAGACAGAGAAGGGAACTGTGTGCTAATAATTGTCGATAATACCAGCCGAGAACTGAGCATTGAATATAGGCAAAAAGATACACATGATAACCTCTAAATGTATGTATTGCAATCCCACAATGTATAAGAAAAGGAAGTGAGAGAGAGAGAGAGAGAGAGAGAGAGAGAGAAGAGAGGTAAGAAACCTGCCATAGAGGCAGGTTAGGAGAAGTGGAGAGGAAACTGGGGACATTGGCGGTGGGAAATGGGCACTGGTGAAGGGATGAGTGCTGGAACACTGCATGACCGAAACCCAAACATGAACATCTTTGTAATTGTATATCTCACGGTGGTATAATAAAATATTAATTAAAAAATTAAAAAATAAATGACTACAGGAATTGTTTTACAATAGAAAAGGAAACAAAAAGAGAATCTTGGAAAATAAGAAAGATAAAATGACAGAAAGAGAATGTATATGGATGTATATGATGATTTAACCTTATCTTTATCTGTGTGAGTTTTACAAGACATCATTAGATAAGTGAAATGAAAGTCATAACTATCGATACCCAAGATGATGTTATTTGAAAGTGGTGAGGGAGCAGAGCAATATTACAACAGATAGAACATTTGCCTTACATGTAGCCACCTGGGTTCAATCCCTAGCATCTCATTTGGTCCTCTGATCCTGCCAGGAGTGATCCCAGTTTACCAACCCAGGAGTAAGCCCTGACCTTGCCGGATGTGGCAAAAAAATGTGATTAAAGTAAAGGTGTCTAAAAACAACTGCTTCTTATTTCAGTTAAAGTATAAAATGTTACTACCAATAGTCTCCAATAACTATTATAAATTAAATGTTTCTGTACAAGCCAGAACGACCACTAAACACTCTACAAAAATATTTCCTTAATTCTATAAGTTATGCAAGTTGTCATCTTAAAAATCTTGTTCAGGAGCCAGGTACCAACTACCTACAGTTGGTAGGGTATTGCCTTGCATACTAAATTCATACAAAATTCATACTAATTCATACAAAATTCATACAAAATTCATACTAATTTTGTTTAGGTGTTACTTATTTAGGTGTTTCTTTAGGTGTTATTAATAGTGTTGTCGAGGCCTGCCGCATAGGCTCCCAGAGCAGGAGCTTGCGGCCAGGTGACCGGCGCTGGCTGGGGCTGGTGTTCGGCCGAAACCTGCAAGGTCCTCAGTCTCGAGGCTGCCAGCACATCGCCCCCTCCATCGGCGAGATCGTCTGGGCCATACTCTCTGAGGAGTGGAAATAGTGTCCCAAACTAAAACTTGAGCCTGAAACTTCAAAGCATAACTGAAGCCGTATGCTGACTCATGTTAAACAAATGATCTGGGGATGTTTAAATAGCTGTGTAATTGCTAAGCATATGATCAAGGCGCCAGGAGAGGGCCTATTCCTACGTCTGTGCTTTGGGAACCACGCACCTCCCAAGAAATCAGAACAACACAACACAGCCCCACTTCCCCAGTGGTGGGTAGGTATATCGGAGGTCGTTTATTTCGGCCTCTTACTCAGTGTACACTAAACTTGTGAAAGGGGCTGTCCAGATGCAAGATGAGCTCCAAGGATGAGACCACTCCCTATGAGTCCATCTCAATGTTGGAAAATTCTAATAGTACTTTTGTGCTGTTAGTGATGATTTCCCACGGAAAAAATGAGAGCCTACTACTTTGAGTATACCACCCACATGGCAGAGCCTGGCAAGCTCCTGTGTCGTATTTGATATGCCAAAAACCAGTAGCAATTATAGACTTCATTCCTATGACCTAAAGGAATGGTTTGAGGCTCTTCATGTTCCTGGAGCGAGCAGATGCCCTTGGGCTACACTAGCATGTGACAGGATGTATGGAGATGTTACTGGTGCCCACTCGAGTAAATCAATGAACCAGAAGACAAGTGACAAGTGATACAAGTGATGATTTCATTTTACCCACATATATAGATAGAGCCTGGCAAGCTACCGCGTCGTATTTGATATGTCAAAAACAGTAACTAGAATAGACCTCATTCATGACCCGAAGGAATGATTTGAGGCTCTTCATGGTCCTGAAGTGAGCAGAGGCCCTTGATCTACACTAGCATGTGCAGGGACAAGTGGAGGTGTTACTGACGCCCACTTCAGCAAATTGATGAACACTGGGAAAACAAGTGATACAAGTTACTTATTTTCTTTGATAGGGTAGCATTGATAGTAACCACAATCTGTAGATAAGAACTGCTCAGTTTTGTTGAGTCAGTCCTGTTCAGTAGACAGGGCAGTATACAAAAGAGTAATTCATTTGAAGAAAATAAGAAACACAGAAAAGCTTTTGTGTGTGTATAAGTGGATACTCTCAGGCAGTGCTCAGTAAAGTCAGGAGCCCATTGCCGTGACTTGACTAATCAGGCAGGCAGTTGAGTATGAGGGTCAAGTATGACTCACTCTCTGTGGTGCAGGAGATTACCTGGGCCATGCTAGTGTTGGAATTCTCCAGCGCTGCAAGCCTCCCTGCTAAGTGGACCATGTGGTACCAGGGATTAAAATAGGGTATGCCTCGTGCAAGCATGCTCCTTCAAACTCTACTGTTTCTTCAGCTTTGTTAAAATGCTTCTCATCTGTTTTACTCAAATTTGATTTCCATAATGGAAACTATGTTCATGAAAAATGAACTAGTTCCTGAGGCCCCATTCACTCTCAATGGAACAAACATCTCTGAATGCAGCAGTAATGTGTACCTAGGACGAGAAGTCAACATGATGAACGACCTAAAACCTGAACTGCGCAGGAGGAAGAGAGCGGCATGGAATGCCTTCAAAGGCATCGAAGAAATAGCTAAAAGGACAAAGAACCTCCGGCTCCGGGCACATCTCTTTGACTCCACTGTTCTCCCTGCATTAACATACGCCTCAGAGACCTGGGCCCTACGAAAGCAGGATGAGAATGCTATTCGGGTCTCCCAGAGAGGAATCGAAAGAGCTATGCTTGGAATATCACGTCTCACTCAAGTGAGTGAAGGAATCCAGAGTTCTGACCTCCGTCGCTATTCCAGAATCAGGGACGCTGTCTCGTTTGCCAAGCTTCGAAAATCAGATGGGCTGGACATATAATGCGATTTGGAGACAACCGCTGGACTAGAGCCGTTACCGACTGGATCCCATGGGATGTCAAAAGATCACGTGGCCGCCCACCTACAAGATGGTCAGACTTCCTTGTTAAGACCCTGAAGGAACGGTTTGAGGCTCTTCATATTCCTGAATCAACCAGATGCCATTGGGCTACATTGGCACGTGATAGGGTCCAATGGAAATGTTACTGGTGCCCGCTCAAGCAAATCGATGAATAACGGGATTCAAGTGATCAAGTGATCAATGGAAACTATGGATTGAATTTCCCTAATGAACTATTTTAACTTATAAAAATTGATATTACTCTTCTCTTGAGTTTGGTAAAACTTCCCATTGAAAATGTTTAGACCTGAAGAATTTTTTTCAGCAATTAAAAAATAAGGAATTTACTTTGCTTGATAGTTATAGATCATGCACTTTTGTTCTGGTTTAGCTTTGATAACTTATTTTGGGGGAATTCAACCAATTCTGCTATTTTACCAAGGTGAAATTATTTATAGTATGTCCATATTATTTTAATGAATGCAGCATCAGTAGAGGTATTCTCTACTCCATTCCTCATTTTTAATGATTTGTGTTTTATTTTCTAAAGACATATCTATTTTATTCTTTTAGAAAAATTCCTTCTTTTTGTTTGGTTGATTACACATTATTTTCCTATTTTCAATTTCATCAATTTTTGCTTTTATTTTGATTGTATTGGGTTTGCCTTCTTATTTCCCTTGTTTTTTTTTTAACCATTACAAGGCTTTTATTGTGTAATCTTCCACTCCCCCAAGTTTCCCTTGTTTTTTGAAGTAAGAATTTGGAGTAATAATTTAAGCTATTCCTTTGTTTTTAACATAGGCATTAGGTGTTAGAAAATTCTCTCATTGAACTGTTTCTGCTGTGCTCACATATTTTGATACATTGTACTTTTGTTTTCATTCACTGCAAGTTATTATAAAAAACCTCTTAGAGACTTGTTTTTTGACCCAAGGGTTATTTATATTTGTACTGTTTAATTTCCACGTTTAAAGATTTTCCATTTGTTTTTCCATTGTTGATTTTTGTTTGGTTTTATTACAGTCTGATAATACAATCTATATGATTTTAATTTATTTATGTTTACTATTATCTGGTCTATGGCCCATGATATCATCTACTATATATTTTATACATATATATGGCATAATATATATTATATACACTATATTGTATACATACTTTCAGGGTAGTATGTAAACATGTATGTATATATACATGTATACACACACACATAGAGAGAGAAAGAGGAGAGAGAGAGAGTATGTGTGGCTCATTTTCCTGAAGATTTCCTGAAAAAGTTTTAAATTTATTTTTGCTTTGGGGCCGTACCTGACAAAACTCTGGTATTACTTCTGGCTCTGAATTAAGGAAATACCCCTGTCTGTGCTTACCGGACTATAAGGGATGCTGAGGATAGAACCCTAGTCAGTATCAATGCTCAAAAGCACTCATTTCTGTAACCTAGCAATATTAGTAGAAATGACAGATTAAAACACAAAAACACTCATAATTATATCAAAGTAAATTAAACATCTTTCTACCTAACAAAATATGTATGAAATATTTATGCCAGAATTATCAAGTATTGAGAAAGGAATTCTGAATAATTTAATTAGATTATGTTAATTTTTTAAAAAATAAACATGTAAGCTTATTCTAAAATTTATATGAAAAAGTGCAGAGCATGGAATTGCTAACATAGTTTAGACAGAGAAGAAAATGTGAGGAATTAAGAGTTACTCTAGATGCTTAAAGCAAAACTCTAAGAAATTGCTAAGGGCTAGAAACATGGATCAATAGAACAGGGAAAAACCTAGAAATTGACCCACAGAAATATGATCAATTGAATCCTAAGTCTGATGCAAAATCAGCTCCATAGAGAAAGGAAAAACATTCAATAAGCTGTGCTAGAGGAATTGCATATCAATAAGCAAAAATTCATCCCATTTCCTCTTATACACAGCTCGGAGTGAGCCATATATGTAAGTGTGAAATAGAAAGTTATAAAACTTTTTAGAAGCAAAATATAGAGGGAAATCTTCATGACATGCTCTAAAGCAAGAAGAATTGATATCCAAAGCACAATGCATAAAAAAGAGAACGTTCATCTATGTGGTTCTGGGTGCAGCCCCTATCAAAGTCAATAGGTGGACCTCATGGAATTCAGACATTGCTTAGGCTAAGGTAAGTGTGAGGGCATTACTGAGTCGGGAAAGGCCCTTTTGGATAAGGAAGTAAACTCAGGAGACCTCTGTGAGTAAGGAGTGCCACAGGACTTCTAGGACTTAACCAGGCAAGAAGGAGGAAGCAGAAAGTCTGGGTCAAGCTCTTGCATCCCAAGGGTCTTCTCTCCCCTGTTTAGTAAAGAAATATCAAAACTTTTTGTGTTAAAGCTTATTTACTTAATCTGTTTGCTCATTTGCCTAAGAATGCATCATATGCTAATGGAAATTTTTTGTTTGCTACCTACATTTCAATGTGTAGGGACCAGAAACAAAGTAGACAAGGTCTGCCTCTCAACCTTTGTAAGACTAGGTAAGACTCGAAATTCCTGGGGCCTCTGTCACAGAGGACTGGAGACCTCAAGCTTCCTCATAACATCCTGGTCAGAGAAAGGCTTCCCTGCGACTTATGCTCACTTCATTGGCCAAAAATAGTCATGTGATGACTACCCACCGTGAAGGATGTTGGGAAATGTGGAATTATAGTATATGTTCTAACTTGAGCCCAGTGCCACTGAGCATCATTCAGAAATGTGTCCAAGTTAGCCCTCTGGTTACTTGTCTATGGTTTTCTTCTCATAGGTGACTCTCTTTCTCATAGCATTCTTCACTCCGCTTCCTAAAACTATGAGTCCAGAGGGCCTGCAACCAAGGTCACACACAGGCCTGTGGATGGAGCAGATATCACAGAAGCATGGTCAGGTGGCCCTCAAAATAGTCACATCAACAAGCAGTCTCCAGAGACTCTCACCTCGTCAAGGCGCCGCTCATCCCCATGGCTGACCAACAGCTTCAACGCCATCGTCTTGCTGGATGTGACAGGAAGGGCAGAGAAACAGATTGGGGTGAGGGCTAGAGCCTCCCAATAGCACCTCATTAGTGGGAAGGAATTGGGCGCCAACTCTAAGAGAGGTGTCTGATGAGAGTGACCGAGCGGCAGACACAGAACCAGCATCAACTGTGACACCAGAATGTACCAGGAGACACAGCAAGTTCATCCATCCCCTCACTCACCCGGTGACCAGCACCACCTCCGCAGAGGCTGCAGGACTCAGAGACTAGAAAGGCAGCATCGTGGACCAGCTGGAGCCCAGAACAGCCCCTCATCATCATGCAAAGGCCCTGACTATGCAGTGAACTCATGCTGTCACCTAATCATCTCCAAAAACAGTCAAGGACTGGCGCTATAGCACAGTGAACAGGGCATTTGCCTTGCAGGCAGCTGGCCTGAGTTCAATCCCAGCACTCCATATGGTCACCAACCTCCGCCAGAAGTGACCCTGAGCACAGAGCCAGGAATAAACCCTCAACACCACCAGGAGTAGCTCCAAACCAAAAGCAATTAAAAAAAATTGGTAGGTGTTATGTATTGAATCATGTCTCTTATAAAGATGAACATTTCTTTACAGAGATCTTTATCAGACAAACTCTCATCCTGGTGAGTGAGGCCTCAGTAGGTGACATCTGCACAGATGTAATTGAGTAAGAGGCGTGAGCTCAGATGGGGCTGAGCTAGCAGGACCAGCACCAGCATAAAGGAGGGACTCTCAGGTGCAGAGACCCCGGCATAGAGACTGTGGAAGAGAACTTTGTGGGGGGATGGGACAGGGACCAGAGTGAAGTGTGCAGAAGCCTAGACACCCGGGGCTTCCACCAGCAGTGAGAGGCAGGGCTTCTCCTACCCTAGAGACTTGGGTGCGGCCCTACTTGTGGATTCCTCCAGACTTACACATTCTGAGGCTTTGAGTCACCCTTTGCGTGCTCAGCTCCCATATCCCTCACCTCGCCCAGAGTTTGTGACCATGTACTCCACGGCTCCCTCAGGAGGGTCTCCTGTCCCCCTGTTCCACTGAGAACACCCTCCCAAGCCCTGGCACATGACCTTGCACACCTCAGGGGTGCATGTGGCCTGGCCTTGCTCACTAGGTGTTGACCCCATGCTGCCTGTGGCTCCTGGATTTTGGAGTCCCTCCTTAGGGTGCCACCCCTCCATGGGGTGAAGGGACTGGTGAGTGAGGCCTTCCCCAAGGCCCAATTCAGGATGATGGGCCTCACCCCCAATTTTCAAGAGTGGGCAAAAGAATTGTCCTGGGCCATAAGAATATTCCAGACCCAGGCCACAGTTGTCAGCTCAGAAGCAGATACAGAATTCCATGCTGACGCTGTGCTGGAGTGTCTCAGGCTGATTGACTGCTTGGGTCAGTCCACATGCCGTGACTCCACAGTTGTCCCATGACTGCTGTCTGGGTTCATATGATTGGTCCCGTAAAGGAAGTAATGGCTCACCACCACAAGTGATGCAGGACTGTGTTGAGCAAGTAATGCCCTTCTCTGCTAAAGCTGCAGAGGGAGAGGCACTGCCTTTTCTCCCACTCAGGAGAAAGAAGAGTCATGAGTTCGTGGATTATTGATACTAACAACCTCACCTGAGCCCCTGGGTCCAGCCATACCTGAGTTCCCTTGAGCCCACTAATCATAATAACCTATATCATCCCTTTTATGGCTTACACCCTTTTACATTTCTGCCCATTATAAGGAAAAATAGACCCAGTTAGAGCAATTATGTTTCCTACCATTGTGAAGGACACTGCCGACTGGTTCCACATACTGCTATTCCCTGGGAATCCCAGCACGGAGCTTACTGTCTCTGCTGGGTGCAGATCTGGGGAGGGAAAGAGTCTGAGTCTGAGAGCAGCACCGTGACAGGGCTGGCTGAAGGTCAGGGAAGAAGAGCTCAAGATTCAATTTGCAGCCTGAAATCGCTCACTGAGCCCATCTAATTGAAGACAGAGCAGACAAGCTCCACCGTTTCCTGGAGCCGTGGCCGCACACCTCTGCCGGCCACGACCATGAACTGACCATGACAACTCTGGTATCAGGCCTGGCAGCACCTCGCTCTCGTGGGGTGCCCGGCCCATCTAACAAGGAGGTGGGGAAGATTCTCCCCTTCTATGGGGTGAAGCTCTTTGTCTGCCATCAGCTGACTGCTGGGAGTAATGGGTTCCAGCAAGACCTGGGGTGCAGATAATCACCCCAGAGCCACCTGTGAGGAACAAACAGCTGTGAGACAAGGGAGCCGCCTTGTTTCCTGCCTCCCCTCAGATTCCAGGCAGGAATTTGGACCCCTCTCCTGTCAGAGAAGTGAGCTCCCCAGTGCTGGAGACCCTCCTTCCCCTACAACAAGGTTCCCGACCACTGAGCCTGCAGGGTTGGCGGCTAGACATCAAGGAGAGGGTGATGGGTGTCGCTCCCACACAGGAGGTGGGGTTGCACCTGGCACCTGCAGCTGATGGAAGCAGAGTCTGCTGGGGCCCGGCTGAGCTGTGCCCCGTGGCCCTGGGCATAGCTAACATTGGTGACTCTTCGCACTCAAACCCCTAGCGTGAAGGGCCCTTGATAAACAGGAAACCATCCCTGAACAGGGGTCCTCCTAGCTGCAGAGTTGAGGTGGGGCTAATAGCATTTCCATCACTAAATCCTCCCCCACCACTCAGACCCGGCAGGCTCTCCCCTCACCTACCCCTGTGAGAGGGCAGGGGACTGAGGGCCCTGGGTCCTTTCCCCCAGCTCACGTACAAAGCCAGATGGGCAGAGAGAGAAAGTGGGGCGGCGGGCTGGTGGGAGTCCTCCCAGTGTTCCCTCCCGCTCACGACAGGTGTGGAGAGAATCATGTCCTGCTCACAGTGTAGCAACAAGAACAAGAATGCTGACCTTTCAGCGGCGTTAGTAATGTGCGTGGATTGCTTTGGTTTAGCAGGCTGGAGGGGGGCTGGGATAGTCATGCCTCTCTCAGGGAGTGTGGGGGTGAGAGCAACCAGCCTCAGGAAGGACAAGTACAGAGAGTAGAGCCTGGAGTCCAGAGGGAGGACGAGGCCTGGGGAAGGGAAAGGAGACACTCAGAGGGGTCTCTGGACAACACACAGTGCCTAAGTGGGCTCAGGGCAACATCCATGGGTACTAAGGGTAAACAGCCAGTGCAGGGAAGACTTGAGGACCCCCACAGCGATCCCTGAGCCCAGGGCAGGGACCTTGCCTGCACTGTGAAGGAGGCAGATGGAATCTTGTTCCTCTTTTACACTGCCCCAGCCCGCCCCTGCCCCACCCCCGCCTTCCTCTGCCAGGTGAGTTTTCCAAGTGCTGAAGGGAGCACTCTCTTCTCTCTGGGTGACGGGACCAGAGGTGGCCCATGAAGGGCTCTGTTTTCTGGCACTCACAGGTCTGGGGGGAGGGGGGGAAGGGAGCAGCAGTCTCTGGGTTGTGTGACCTCCAGCAGCGACAGCCTCTCCGAGCTGGTTCTCAGGGATAAGAAGTATGCCCGACTGTGTGGGGAGACCACCAGCTCCTGTCCTCTCCTCCCTTTGTCACTGCTGGCCTCAAAGTTGTTTGCGGAAGCAGACTCAACCCAGGGCAGTGTGGACAGAGAGCCCTAGGCCCTCGGAGGGACCCAGGAAGGCTTTGTGGAGGAGGCCACATCCAAGCAAGTCCCAGAGCACTGTGCATAGAGCAGAGTCTCAGTGTGAGGACAAGGGTGCAGCTGGGTGGAAAAGTCTCGCTTTCAGTTTGGCAGGTGGAGCCAGGCATGGCTGAGGGCCCAGAAGATGTGCAGGTCCAGCTCCTGGTGAGGAAGAAGCCAGAGCTCCCACTGCCCAGAGCAGCCATGGCGAGGAGCATCCACGTGGGGGAAACTGAGGATCAGAGAGGTTCAGAAGTGCTGCTGAAGTCAGTGGAGGCTTTGCTCGGCAGTCAGTATTGCTATGATCCAGGAGTGACCACAGCCTCCAGAGCGCCACCTGTATGCCCAGAACCAGGCAGATCCTCCTGTGGCCACGGAGCAGCCAAAAAAGGAGTGATGAGAGGAGAACTGTGACGATAGGCCCATTCCTGCATAGATGTCGTCTGTCTGTCCAGGCTTCTGCTTTCTCATCTGGGTCTGCCATGAACAAAACCAGTCCAGGGTCTGCTCTGAGAGCCCCGATTGCCAAGCCTGGGAGGCACTGCAGTTCCCAGGCTCAGTAGAGTGCCTGGAGTCCAGCAGGTGTTAAGCCTGGTCTGGAAGTCACCCCGGTCCCACAGTCCTGACCCAGATTCTGAGTCACTGTGTATGTCGATGTGTATCTCTGTGTTGTCTGTGTATGTGATTTGTGTATCTGTGTATCTGTGTGCATATGTATATGTGAGTATGTCTGAGTGCCTGTGTGTGTCTATCTTTGTGTAGGTCTGTGAGAGAACAGGGTGAGACATCCTGAACAGCAGGTAGTCGAGGGGGCCTGAAGACCCAGCTGGTGGCAGGTGTGCAGAATGGGGAGGCCATGCCAGGGCTGGAGACAGGCCAGGGACTGGGAGGAGAGCAGAGGAAAGTGGTCAATGGGTCTTAAAGAGGCTGAGGGTGCTGACCCAAGAGAGCCTCCAGGAAGCCTTCAGAGCTGAGCCTCCAGGGAGGTGGTGGCAGGTGAGCAGGAGCCCTGAGAGCAGCCAGTCTGAACTCTTGGTATCTCAGGGCTGGCTAAAGAGAACTGGGTCTTGTGAGGGTCGTGGGCAGGGACTGGGCCACCTTCTGGCACCCAGCACCTTGCGGTGGGTTAAGGCTGATTGGATTCCTCAGAGCCCCTCCCTCCCTGTCCCTTACCTTACAGCTGCAGGGCCTATAGGAGGGACACTGAGGCCTATGTCCTGCTGTGTGGTTTTGCAAATACATGATGGCCTGAGCAGTGGGCTCTAGTGCCAGGAACCTGGGTCAGGAGGGATGCCCCACGTCTGCCCAGTGCAGCCCCACAGTGTGCTGGCCCCAGCAGTAACTCTTCATTGGCACTGTCCCATGTGCTGTGACCAGAGGGCAGGGAGGTCACAGGCTGAGCCTGACTCTCAGGACCTCGGCTCTTACCAGCGTAGGTGCTGGGTGCACTGGGAACAGACAGGAGACCCTGAGAGCAGGGTGAGGAGCAGACTGACTCCAAGGCCCGCTGAGAACCCCTCTCCTCCCCCTCCCCTCCCCTCCCTCTCTCCTCACCTTCCCCCCCACTCTCCTCTCCCCTCCCCTCTCTGCTTCCCTTTCCCCTTCCTTTTCCCTTCTTCCCTCTCCCTTCTCTTGACCCCTGCCCCTCTCCTCTGCCCCTCACTGCCTGCCAGGACCTCCACATCTGCACCCTGCCTCTAGAGGCTAGGGTCAGGCCCAGGCATTTGTAGGGGGTCATTCTAGGGACAAACCTAGAGGAGAGAGAAGGAGGTGGTGGTGCTATGGGAGGACCAGAGAATATTCCAGATTAAAGGTCCACACATCTGTTCCCTGAAGAAAGTCTGGGGCCACAACTCCCCCTGGGTCTGGCTCCCTGTCCCCAGCTTCCTGCTGGTTGTCTCTGTCTCTTGCGCCAGCCCTGAACAGATGTCTGGGGGCTCCCACCGAGCCCACGTGTCCCCGAGACAGCAGGAAGGAGCTGGGCCAGGGGGCCAGGTGACAGCAGGTGTGTGTGTGTGTGTGTGTGTGTGTGTATGCGTGTGTGTGTGCATGTGTGTGAGTGGGGGAGGGAGAGAGGGAAGGAGGAAGAGGGAGAGAGGGAAAAAGTGTACAATCAGAACCAGATTCTAAGACAGATTCAGGGTAAATACTAAAGTGAATGAAAGAAAAGGCGAGACAGATGATGAACTAGGCCAAGGAGGAGATCGTCACACAGAAGTGACAAAGGCCAGAGTCAAATCACACGGAGGGAGAGATGTATGACCCTGAGGGAGGTAAGAGAGGGGGTCCTGAAGATGGACAGGCCCACCCATGGTGGTCTTCTCTTTCCCCTTCAAGGATATCACCTTCCTCTTTGGTACTCTTGTGTGACATGTGGTGCTTCTAGTGCTGCTTCAGGGAACATGGTTCAAGGTACGGGTTCTTTGACCTGAGCTTCCTGTTACTTTCAGATTGAAGTTGTATTGATTCTTGTGTTCACCATTATTTTTGTGAGGTTTGGGAGTATGTTGATTAGAATAGGCTAATGGACTGTTGCGCTAATGTGGTTAAGTAGCCTGGTTGCCCTTGTGAGTGTCTGGTATAAAAGGCCAAGATGTGGGTCCAATGCAATATGGAAGGGAAGATTAACTTGTGGCCATGTGATAGGCCACTTCTCAGAAAGGCATGGCCCCTGCTGCAATTCTACCTGGGGAGGGGGCTACCCTTGGTGCAGGTCCTGAGGTCACAATTTCAGTGCCATTGACAGTTTCACTTCCAAGAAACTTAAATGATGTTCCCTCTCACCTAAGCACTTATCTGGACACCTGGGCCTTGGTGAGGTGGGGTGGGAGGTGCCTTAAATCTTGATCTATATTTTGTAACCCTAAACTATGAACTGAACCTTTATATATCTCCTATCATTTTACATCAGCCACATTTTATTAACTGCTTGCAAAGGTCAGTGACTTACTCAATCACACTGGAAGTAGGGAGGGGTCTCTGCCTGATTCTCCAGCTCTGGGGCCATGTACCTGCTGCAAGGACCAAGCAGTAGGTGTAAGCCTCACAGCATCAGGGTTTCTTCCCTGAATATTCCCTCAGGAGCTGCCTAAGCCCCCAAACCTTGTGGATTTTCCGTTGGGGCTTAGACCCTCTGATTGGAGATTTTTGGGGATCCCCTGTTTAGCACCAACCAGTACATAGGGACGAGGAAGGGTGCTTGAGGGGGGGGGGCCTAGAGACACCCAGTGTCCTTAGGGAGAGAGGAGGAGGGAAAAGGAAAGATATTCATACAAGGGGGAGTAAAACTAAACAAAACAAAACAAAACCCAAATACTGTCATAGATACATCCAAAGGGACAGAAAGGTGAAAAAAAATCACAAGATGAAACACACATGTGCACACACGTACACATGATCTCACACACGCACTCACATTTTCCCAGCCCAGGAAACGAAGATGCCAGCATGACAGAGCACTGACCCAACACACCAGGCCGTCAGAGGCAGTTCAGCAGAGTGGCGGAGCAACAGAGAAGGAAAAGGGGCACAAACTAGAAGACAGTTCGGGTGAGAGAGAGTCACACACTCTGGAAAGAGAAGGGCAGGAACTGAGGCTCCACCCACTCTGCACGAGCTGAGCCCTGCACCCCTCTTGGCCCCAGCACCCCATCTCAGCTCATGCGCAGAGAACTCCAACCTCCTGAGCTCAGCCTCAGACACACTTGATCATCCACCAGGCGTCCCACCAAGGGGCATCCTGGGGAGGTCCCTGCAGGAAGCTGAGTCTTCTCCGTCCCCACAGCACCCAGCAGGTGCCCTGCTAGGAGATCTGCCAACCTCTGCTTGCCATCCCCACCCTCTGAACTGCTGGCTTCTCCCTACTGACTTCTGAGTCCCGGAAGCTGCAGTGGTTATAGCTCGTGCCCCTTGGCCAGCACCTGCTAGGCATCCACTGTAAGCCAGATGCAGCCCCTGGCCCAAGGGGAGGCAGGAATCTCGGACATCAGCACCCCTCACCAGGAACATGATGGTGGTGACATGATGATCCCTCTAAGCCTCAATGTCCTCCTCCTTGATGAGGGCTCCTGGTGCCTCCTGCTCACAAATGCTCTTGCAGTTGGATCAACAAAACCAGGAGAGAGGGGCCCCTTCCCCTCCTCCTCTGGGAGAAGGAGAAGAAGCAACAAAGACCCACACAGTGCCGCATCGCCTGTCAGGACACCGGCACACACCGGCACGCCCAGGGCAGCGACAGGCTTCAGAAGCAGCCACCAAGGTCAAAAGCCTGGCCAGCACCTTCCCTTTACGATGGCCTCTTGCTCTGCCACTGCTTTTCAGCCCTCTCGGAGAACAAGATTAGAAATGACAGTGCCAATTTAATTTGCCAGAGTGAATAAAGATGGGACAGTAACCAAGGGTGATGAAGTGCTGGGCGCGGCGCCAATTCACATCCCCGAACCCCACCAGGAGCTGATTAAGCTGAGGGATCTCTGCTCTTCCCATCTTGCGGAGGAAGGTGGCAGGAGGGCGGGGGGTTGTGAAGAGACAAGCGAAGCCAGGGAGGAAAGAGAAGGAGACTGTGGTCTTCCTGTTGGGATGGAGAGGGGACTCGCGAGTATCCACCAGGGCCCAGCAGAGACCCAGGCCAAGGACATTACTGGGTTCACCTGAAAATGGGCCCATCACTAACTCACAGAGGCTCCTCAGCATGTGTAATGGGGGTCAGTGGGGCATGTACCCTGGAGTCTGGGACCAGGGTGGTGGGTGTAGGGACCCACACCCCCTCACATGCTCCACTGCAGACTAGCTGTGTAAGCTGGTGTAGTTATCTACTGCGCTGAGCCTAGTGTCTG
Organism: Cryptotis parvus; assembly: GCA_021461705.1. NCBI lineage: Eukaryota > Metazoa > Chordata > Mammalia > Eulipotyphla > Soricidae > Cryptotis > Cryptotis parvus. The sequence goes on along the minus strand of JAJIBD010032067.1, from coordinate 30,024 downwards.
TCTGAGGAACGGGGCCAGCAGGAACTCCCACCTTCTAGACTCCAGAGAGGACAGAGCCCGTAGCCTGCAGGAAGGACTGGGGATGTGACCCCAAGACACCCGGCTGGGTGAGCACTATGCACACGTGCTGTTAAAAATGTCATCAAAGGCCCTCAGGAGGGACCTTTCTGGCCACTCCATGGGACCATTTCACTTCCTCAGGACTTGGAACCTGGAAGGGAAAGACAGGGAAGGAGGCCAGGGAAGTGGACATTATGCAGGAGCCCAACTTTGCCTGAAATGGAAACAATTTGCACAGCATAAAGAGGCCTTTGGGGGGAGAGAGAGAGAGAGAGAGAGAGAGAGAGAGAGAGAGAGAGAGATCAAAAAGGAGGGGAAGAGCAACCGCAACATAAAGCACAACCAAGTCCAGTGCACCTGCCACAGCGGCCTCCGCCCGCTCAGGAGGACAGGATCGCCCAGTGCAACTGCCACAGCCACTTCCGACCGCAGCACAGGAGGACAAGGTCGCCCTCCAGTAAGGGGAGAAGGGCTTTGTCCCGCCCCCATACACACCTCACAGCTGAGAGGCTTCACTGGGCAGCGCCTTCATTCTTGGTGGTGAACAGTCAGATCAGTCTGCAGCATAGTTGGTATAGGGGTCCTGGGGCCCAGGACGAAGCAGAGAGGGAGAGCTGAGTCACAGCCAATGTCAAGAGGGCCCGTGTCCAAGGGGCGAACAAGGGTGTGAGCTGGACATCTCAGTACAGGCCCTGAAGCATCAAGGGTGGGGGTGGTGCCACAGGCTTGTATCTTGTGAAGGGGCAATCAGATGTGGGGTTCCCTAGGGAGCAGTGTGGGTGCTGGAACCTGATTTGGGGGCTCTCCTGGCACAGTGTGGCTCCCCAACCCCTGGTGGTCACAGGTGGAACTGTGGGGATGGAATGGAGCTATGTCAGAGACCGGGACTCAGAGTGCAGGCAGGAAGTCTCCAAGGCTTAGCCCAAGTCATGGAGAGGAACGTGAGCTGGCTCGCTCATAGTCCAGGCTCACTCAGCGGGTCAGAGACCCCCTTCACAGGCTGACTGGAGTCCCTGCCACCTCTGTGCCCTTGGACATCTGCCCTGGCCAGCACCATCTCCTGGGTGCACTGCTCTGAGAGCCACCTGGACACTGCTGGGCGTGACTTCTCCCAGGTCTCAGGAAATGCGCAGCCTGGAAAGGATCACTGCACAGCATGATTGTGCAGTAGGAGGGTCATAGCAGAGAGGGAGGGCCAGGCCCAGGGAGAAGCTGCACTCCTGCAGGGGTGAGTGAGCACTCCCAGGCACAGGGAATTGACAGTCCGCCCCTGCTTCATGTGCTCACCCCATGGTGGGGCAGCTGCTGGGATCTTTTCCATAGCCTCTGGGCCCGTGGGGTATAACAGACCAGAAATGCGCAAGTGCCCAGCCCAGCGCTGATGTAGGGTCCCTGATAGACGTCCACACCCCAGCAGTCAGGGAGAGAGGCTCCTCCTGGACCACCCACCTAGGACATCTTGTCCACTATCTGAGGCATCTGCAGTGCCCCTCATGATCACCCTTTCTGCCTCCCCACAAGAACCTCAGTTTCCGTCCTCATCATGGCGGATTGGTCCCTCCCTCCAGTCTGCCCTCAGTACATGAATCTGGAGCCAAGATCCAGAGTTCAAGTCCCAGCCCATCCACGGCCTCAAAGCAGGATCCTGCACTGGAATCTTGGCCTCTTTGAGACCAACGTGCCTCCCGTAGATGGACCCTCACCCCTGCCCACTCACAGGGGTGTGGCGCTGAGAAGGAACGAGGCTTCCACATGGGCGTAGCATGTGCTCAAAGCATGAGGTGGACAGCAGATGAGTGACCACTGCTGCCCGTGGTCTCTTGGCTCATTCATTCTCATGACACATGATCCTCCGACATCTGCCAGTGCCTGGATACAGAAATCAGATGGGGCTTCCGACAAACTGCTCAGGGCTTAGAGGGGAAGACAGATGAGAGGTCTAGGAATGAGGGGCCCATTTGGAGAGAGAAATGCAGAGGGTTTCCTGGAGGAGGGAGGGGGCTTTGGGGGCGAATCAGAGCTCCTGGAGTGGCAGGGCACAGGGCAGAGGTGTCACGGCTGCTGCTCAGCTGGGCCCCGGGCCACGACATTACACCTCGAAGCACAGCAGGGTTTGCTGGTGGGGAGGACCGGGTCAGCATGGTGCTGCTGAGGGTGATTCTGGGACAGGGAACATAATCAAAGGGCAGAGAGGCCGGTGGGGCAGAGAGCGGACAGCCAAGGTGGTTGGTCATCAGGGCTAACTCTGGGTTCACTGGGCGAGGCAACCAGGCCAGGGATGAGGGAGGCAGGTTGAGCTGTGTATTCAGTACCCCATCTAGGCAAAGCTGGGATGGCAGGTAGGGCGAGGTGGCTAAGGGGCCAGAGATGGGACAGCAAATCAGGGCACTGGCTTCCGATTCATGAGTTCATCGGGAACCTTTTGTCAGGCAGAAGTAGGGCAGGGAGCCTGGCAGGACAGAGCACACTCCTCACCACAAAGCCAGAGGGAAATGGATTTGTTTCCTTGACACACTGACGCTTTCCGGAGACCACGGGATTGCTTTTGCTCTGGAAAGCCGCAGATGGAAAATTCCACCTGCCCTTCCTCCTGCAGGTACCAAGCTGGAGAGGAGGTTCTGTGCCCAGTTTACCTGCCCTTCCTCCTGCGGGCACCAAGCCGAAGAGGAACTTCTGCGCCTGATTTACTGGGCCTGAAATTCTGCCATCAGAACTTCATTCCTGTGGCTGGAGGCTTTGTCCTTTGTTACAAAGCAAACAGCTACACAGAAGTTCTGTCTCCAACACAGACTTACTTTCACTATTTCAACAAATATTTATTGGCTCCTTGCTCTTAGCCAAGCAGAGCCTAGAGGCTCAGGTTAGACAGATTAATTAAGATTCGTTCAGACACATACCAACCAGAAGGAGTTGAAGCCTGCTATGTCCAGTGATGGGACACGGAACAACCCCTGAGTGCAGCCTATGTTGTGGGTGGGCACTCCCCTGGCAGAAGTGACTCATCTAATAATTGCACAAGGCAAAGAATTGGCCTCACTCTAAAGGGCTTAAGGGGTGGGGGTGAGGACTGAGACCCTGGGGGAGGGCAGAGCATGGGCACAGCCAGGCCATGAACCATTGGGAGGTTGGTGCATGGGCACACGAGCCAGGCCATGAGCAGGTATGGTGGCACCCTGAGCTGGGTGTGGGAGGTGGTGCTGGAACTCAGCGAGGGTGACCGTTGATGGGATGTCACTGATCTTCCCTGCTAGTGGCCTCTCACCATTCTCGTTGCCACCCGCCTCCCTCTCGCCTCCCGAGTAGCCCACAAACCCTCCTTTGAGGATAGTGCAGACCCTCCCAATCACATGGTCTGAATGGATCATTCTCGGCTGCATTGCACTCTAGCAGTCAGGCTACTCTGTCCTCTCTTGTTCTCTGCGATTCCTCCACTATCCCCCATCTAAGCTCCGTAGGGCAGAAACAGTGTCAGGCCAGCGCTGCAGCCCTCGCAGGAGCAGCCCCCATAGCAGTCTCAGTGGGACAGGGAGCGGTCTGTGTGGTCACCAGCTCTTGCCCCCAGGCTCAGGGTCAGTGTGATGCAGAAAGCACCTGCTGACCTTCCTCTGTCCACTGCCAAGAGCCCAGATCACCCAGCCCTGGAACAGCAGCAGGAGATTTATCATGCAGGCTGCGTGCCGGAGGCATTCGCTCACACATAGAGCTGCCGGGGAAGCTGGTAGCTGACTGAGCCACCCTCAGACTCAAGGGCAAGAAAAATCACCTCAAATGTTCAATTGTTTACTTTCTAGGTGCAGCTGACCTGGGCAATCAAGCTCTGGGATTTTCTGCTCCACCTTCTCACTGAGGAGGGTTGAAAGAGACAGTAATAATGAGGACTGCATTCAGGATCAAGGCTCAGAGAAGGCAATGAATCAGTGGGGGTGAGTCCCGGTTTATTCCTTAAAAACATCAGAGCCACCGCTCTGCTCCTGGGCGTGTGGGCTGCACCTCAGGGGGCAGCTTAATTCAGTACTCACAGACAGGCTAGGGAGAACCCCCTGCCACAGGAGGGAGCAGTCCATGGAGCACTGGAGCAGAGTTACACATGTGCCCTGGGTCTCAGGATGACCCCAGACCTTCAAGGTCTGCTCTGGATGGCAAGAGGAATGCAGAGAGAATGAAGGGGGCAGAGCCTGGGTGGCCTCCGGCAGCCAAGGTAGTGAGAAGCTGTTCGAGCATTCTGGACTTATCCCAGCCCAGTTCCTTCATTTCCTTCCACCCAACCCCAGCCTCGGTCTCCAGCAAGGGGACTTCAGGTACTAGTGGGGGAGACCACCAGGAAATCACACAGATACAGGACAGCGGTCATAGCAAGGGTTATGAAAGAAAGCTACACTAGTTGATTCCCTGGGTTAGACACACAGGGAGGTGTGATGTTTATTTCACATTTATCTCAGTGCCCACAGGAGCCCTTCAAGACCAGGGCTGTCAGAGGAAGCTGAGACCCAGCAAGTATCAGCACCTTGCTGCAGGCCCCACAGCAAGCCCTGAGAAATTGGGTCTGTCCCCAGGTGGGGCCTCCACTCCACCCACTCGTCCCCAGGAGAAGGCCAGGCTGACTGGTGCTCATCGGCTTGGCTCGCAGCACCCCTGGGCTTGGCCTGGCTTCCACAGCTCTGGGAGTCCTGGGCACACGGCAGGGTGGGCTTTGCTTTCTAGCACTGGGGAATCTGCTGATGACTCGCTCATATTTGGAGTTGAGTCACCTCAGGGACCCCAATATCTGAACCAGCGTCAAATTCAGAGCATCTTTTGGGGCGAGAAACTGGGTGGGCTTGTGTATTAACTTTGCAACTAGCTGTGTGGTCTCTAGCAGATGTCTTGACCTCTCCGAGCTGCTGTGTAGGTGAAATGCATTGTTTTTATTTGTTTGGGGGTCACAGCCAGTAGTGCTCAGGGCTTACTCCTAGCTCTGTGCTCAGGCATCATTTCTGGCAAGCTCTAGGGACCACAGAGAGTGCTGGGGATCAGATCTGGGTTGACTGCATGCAATGCATGTGCTCTACCCATTGTATATTGCTCGGGCCCACGTTCTTTTTTTTAATATTTTATTATACCACTGTGAGATGTACAATTACAAAGATGTTCATGTTTGGGTTTCGGATATACAGTGTTCCAGCACCCATCCCTCTACCAGTGCCCATTTCCCACCAGCAATCTCCCTGATTCCCTACTCCCTCCCTAGCCTGCCTCTATGGCAGGTTCTTTATTTCTTTTCTCTCTTTCTCTCTATCTCTCTCTCTCTTTCTCTCATATTTCTCTTACACCTTGTGGGTTGCAATACATACATTTAGAGGTTTTGTGTGTATCCCTTTGACTATATTCAATGGTATTCTAGGCTGGTAGGCTCTAGGCTGATATTATTATTTTCGGCGATTATTAGCACACTGTTTCCTTCTCTCTCTTAGCTAAACTCTGACTCCCACATGTTTGTGGTAGATTCCACCTATTGACAAGACCTCCTCATGTATGTTTTGCCTAACCTTGGATATTGTTATCATTATATATATATATACTTATATAACATGCAAATAAATATATCTGTCTTTTTCTGTCTATATAATAGATCTAATATATCTGTCTATATCTGTCTTTTTCCTTCTGACGGGTCCACATTTTTAATAACTTACAGAGCCTCTGCTCACTCTCCGTGTACTTCCTTCTTTACCCCAACTGGGCCTCAGGGATCAAGATTTGCCCATTTCTGCTCCTCAGCCCATTCCTTCTAAATGTCCCCACCCCTGGGTAGTCAAAGCAAAGCCCTGAATCCAGGATGGACCATAACTAGAGACCAACAGGGTTTTAATGGTCATGAGCACTGAGCTGACTATCCTGGGAACCTTCATGGACACTCCACTATGAGGCTGCCAGTCAGACAGGGAGTGTCTCTTCTGCCTTCCTTGGTCCCCTGCCCACACCTGGGAGCCCAGGCTGGTGACCTATACTCAGGGGTGACATCTGATGAGTGTCTCCTCCTGACTGCCCAGGGGTTGAGCTGCAGAGCCACAGACCAGGGCTGACCCCTTCCGGACACAGATGTCTTCACACTCAAAAATGCCTCTACTGTGGCAGGATACAAAATCAACACCCAAAAAGTCGGTGGATTTCCTATATACAAATAAAGAAAGAGAAGAAAGGGATATTAAGGAAACAATTCCATTCACAATTGTGCCACAGAAAATCAAATACCTAGGAATCAACCTACCCAAGTGTGTAAAGGGCCTGTACAAAGAAAACTACAAGACACTGTTCCAAGAGATAAAAGAGGACACAAGGAAATGGAAACATATTCCCTGCTCATGGATGGGGAGAATCAACATTGTCAAAATGGTAATACTCCCTAGAGCTCTGTACAGATTCAATGCAGTCCCTATAAGGATGCCCATGACATTCTTCAAAGAAATTGACCAAACACTCCTGAAATTTGTATGGAACAATAAACCCCCCAAGGATAGCTAAAGCAATCCTCGGGAAAAAGAAGATGGGAGGCATCACCTTTCCCAACTTCAAACTGTACTACAAGGCAGTAGTAATTAAAACAGCGTGGTATTGGAATAAAAAAGACCTGTGGACCTATGGAATAGAATTGAGTATCCTGACACCCAACCTCAAACACATGATCATGTAATCTTTGATAAAGGTGCAATGAGTCTAAAATGGAGTAAGGAAAGCCTCTTCAACAAGTGGTGTTGGGAAAACTGGGCAGCGACATTTAAAAAAATGAATTTGGACCTGTGTCTAACACCATGCACAAAAATCAGATCAAAATGGATTAGAGATCTGAATATCAGACTTGAATCCATAAAGTACATTGAAGAAAATATAGGAAAAACCCTCCACGACATTGAAGCTAAAGGCATCTTCAAAGGTGAAACATCACTAACAAAGCAACTAGAAGAAAAGATAAACATATGGGACTACATGAGACTAAAAAGCTTCTGCACCTCAAAAGAAACAGTGACTAAGATACAAAAGCAGTCCACAGAATGGGAAAGAATATTCACCCAATACCCATCTGATAAGGGGTTAATATCCAGGATATATCAGGCACTGGTAGAACTTTACAAGAAGAAAACAAACAACCCCATCAAAAAATGGGGAGAAGAAATGAACAGAAAGTTCAGCAAGGAAGAAATTCGAATGGCAAAAAAACATATGAAAAAATGCCCATCATCACTAATCATCAGAGAGATGCAAATCAAAACAACAATGAGATACCACTTTACACCACAGAGACTGGCACATATTCAAAAGAGCAAGAACAACAAGTGCTGGCGTGGATGTGGGGAAAAGGGAACACTCATCCATTGTTGGTGGGAATGCCGGCTGGTACAGCCTTTCTGGAAAACAATATGGACATTCCTCCAAAGACTAGAAATTGAACTCCCATTTGACCCAGCCATACCACTCCTGGGAATCTACTCTGGGCAACCAAAAATACGCAGCGCAAACACCATCCCTACTTTTATGTTCATAGCAGCATTATTCACAATAGCCAGAATCTGGAAACAACCAGAGTGCCCCAAAATCGATGACTGGATAAAGAAGCTTTGGTACATCTACACAATGGAATACTATGCAGCTGTTAGGAAAAATGAAGTTATAAAATTTGCCTATAAATGGATGGGCATGGAGAAGATTATGTTGAGCGAAATTAGCCAGAAGGAGAGAGACAGAAACAGAATGACTGCATTTATCTGCATAACATAAATATATATGTACATATTAAGATACCAATATCCAAGGTCAAGTGAAACATATATCAGGAGGTTTTGTCAAAGGTGGAAATTATCACAAACGTGTGGGAGTCAGAGGCTAGGTAAGACAGAAAATGGAACAGTGTGCTAACAATTGTCAAGGGTACTAATGCCAACCTAGAACTGAGCATTAAATAGAGGCAAAAAGATACACATGACAACCCTTTAATGTATGTTCTGTAATCCATAGTCTGGAGGGTAAGGAAAAGAGAAAGAAAGAGAAACGTAAAGAAATAAAGAACCTGCCATGGAGCAGGGCTGGGGGGGGGAAGGGAACCAGGGACGTTGGTGGTGGGAGATGGGCACCGGTGGCGGGATGGGTGCTCGAACACTGTATGACCAAAACCCAAATATGAACTTTTTAATTGTATATCTTTGTAATTGTAAAAATAAAAAATTAAAAAAAAATGCCTCTACTGTCCTCTTGTCTCAGGACCCAGCCCTCTCTTCCTGTCCTCTGCCCATACTCCCCTCAGGCTCCCACCACCCTACCAATGACTTCCCGTCAGGAGAGCCAGGTCCCCCAGCCTCCCTGTGACACAGGGGCACAGTGCCCCTGTAGACAGCTGACATCGGGCATTCCTGCATGCGCTTCTGGGAGACCCCACCAGCTTTCTCCTCCTCTGACTTCCTGGAGCGGTCAATCTTCATTCATCTCTCCTGGCACTTGTGCCTTGGTGATTTCAGGCCATCATTCAGATGCCCTCCGTGAAGGAACCCCAACTTCTGCTGCTTCCCTAACACTTCCTTTCCCCTGTCCCCACCCAAATCTGAGTTTTAGCAGGTGGAAATGAGACCTTGCAGCCCAGACCAGACACCTCTCAAAGGCCATACACTCAATCCCAGGAGAGTGCAGAGCTGACAACAGACAACCTTCAGCGTGAATTTCACTGCAAGTGCTCGTCTCCCGGCCACTGTGCCCAGAGTGTGCTGCCTTGCTAATCACCTTGGAGAGAGGAGACCAGGCTTTATCAGAGTGACATCGGCAGGGAGATACAGCAAACACTGGCACCTGCTCTGAGCTGAGAGCCACCGGGGACACAAACACTGAAAACCCCCTCCCTGCGCTTCCCTGGATATAGATTGCTTTAAAAATTGTAGGAGGGAAGTGGTCAGGGGCAGAAGAGCATGAGGACAAGGCCAGTGTTGGCTTCCTTGACACTGATGAGTTAAACTCTGTGGGACCAGAGAAAAGTGGGGGGTAAGGGGTAGTGAGAACCATCCAAGAGACAGGTGAAAAAACTCAGGCTATGTGGGGTCCTGAGAGAACCAGGGGCGTGTCTCCATAGTTTCTGCTCCACAAAACTGAATAAAGGTGAGGACTGGCCCTGCAGGATGAGGGACGTGGACAGGGCCCTCCAGCTGACCAGAAGACTTGACATTAAGGTGTGTGGATGTGTGTGAAGATGCTGGGGCTGGGGACTGGCTCATGGGCTGGGATGGGGCTGGTGCTTCTGGAGATAATGGCAGTGACATGATGACAGTGATGGTGACAAGGGTGGTCATGATAGTGGTGGTGGGCCCCAGCCACCGCAATGGTGAGGATGATGATAACAGTGATCGGAGATGGTGATAACAGTGTTGATGCTGGGTTATTAGAGAGATAATCACTTGTCACTTGTGCTCCCATTGTTCATCGATTTGCTTGAGCAGGTGCCAGTAATGTCTCCATTCGTGGGGAATGAGGTCCATTATTGTTACTGTTTTTGGCATATCGAATACACCACAGGTAGCTTGCCAGGCTCTACTGTGGCTCTGGGTTCACCCCAGGGGATCCAGTCTTTTCTATGTCAAACCATCAACCATCCAGGACTCACAGGGCAGAGCCCTGGGGGGTGTAAACAAGCCTGTCTCCTGTCTGCCACCTGCCAACGCAGCTGGGCACCGCAGCCACACCTGCAACACCTCAAGGGGCAGTAGAGAGATAATAAAAATAACAAATGCATGGATTTAATTGACTTAGTAGAGATGAAACAGTGGATGAGGGAACTGCCTTGTTCCTGTGGGGGAAGGCAGATGGGGCCAGAAGTGAGGAGAGAAGACAGACTCCACCCAGCTGTGTTGCTTTGTCACCTGCTGCAGAGAAGATCCACGCCCTTGCTCGCTTTTCAGCATTGCCTGGAGAAAGGCAAGAGGGTCAAAAGAGTCTTATATCACCCCTGAATATAGGTCTTGACTAAAGGAGAGTCGGAGACATGTTGACAGGCAGACAGAGGTGGGGAGCCAGCGGCATTGCTGCTTATTAGTGGCCAACCAGCTCTGAGATCAGTCTGCCTTGCTGATCTAATTTGCTGTGGAGATAATTAAACTCTACACCCCAACATGAGCCCCCCCCCCTGAGAGCATTTCAGCTCGACTACTGCTTAACTATGAAACAATTCCCTCCTCGGGGCCCGAGATGGGAAATGTAATTGTCAGTTCTGATCACTCAGTATGAGTTCATTAGAAATGAAATGAAAACCACACCCCACACCACAGATAAAAATGGTTGACAGCATTGAATCATGTCTTCCTTCTGCTTGACTTAAAGGAACACACACACTTGGCTCTTTTCCTGTTCTGTGGCTCGGCTTACCCATTAAGATCTTTTACTGGGGTGGCAGGCGCAAGCCAAGGTCAGATTTGAGATATAAGAAGTTGGACCAATACCTGCTTACAGCTGAGGCTGTAGTTCCTGAAGGGCTAACGGTGAGGTGCTGTGTGGGGAGGAGGAAAGGACTCCAGGGGAAGGTGAAACGATTAGGAAGCTGAGGTGAAGAGCAGTAGGGGTCCAGTGAGACCCCTAGATGTGCCAGACCTGTGGGAGGTGTGTGGAGGGACAGAAAGTGTCAGACAGAGGTGATGAGCAGAGGAGGTGGAGTGGGGTTTGGGGGCTGGTGGGTGCCATGGGGCCTCAGGACTTGGCCACAGTGCCAAAGTTGTTCAAGCTCCCTCAGAGACACACACAGGTTTTAAGTGGGGACACCTGATTAGTCCTGGGCTGCTAGTCACCTGCATTGGCCCTGGGAGCCTGACTGCTCCCTGAGGGGCTTGGCACCTCGTGCATGCACCCCTCCATTATGAAATACTGCTGACCAGTGGACACAGATGAACAGTATGGGTTACCAACATATGTCTCACTTGGGCTGGTCATGGCATGAGGTAGAGACCTGGCAGAACCCAGAGCTACAAAGGACACTGAAGGTTCTTAGACTACATGGCAGGGATTAGACTTTGCTGGGCAAAGCAAAGTGCTTACGTCACAGGGACACAGCATAGTGCTTACATCACAGCATAGTGCTTACGTCACAGGGACCTTCTGGATGTTTAGGATACATCCTACAGGCATCACACCAGCCCGGCTGGTCTTATGTACTAAGCAGGAATCACATCACATCCCTGAGCAGATCCCTGATCCTCCTGTCTCATGCTAAGGCAACATCCCAAGGACAGGGGGTGAGGACAGTAGGGAGAGAGACCTGTACCCATCAGAAACTGGTCAGGTCCCAGCACTGAGAACAAAGCTTCCCTCTCTGAGTTCCAGTTTCTGTTTCTGCATCTGCAACATGGACACACTCTACCACAACCTGGTGAAAATGGGTCTGGTCTAATCTACGCACACAATCACATGCACAACACTCACATACTCACATCCATGTATATCCCACATGCATACATATTACATACTCACACACACCCTACACACATATGCACACTTGCAATACACACACATGTACACCCATACACATTCACATACATGGGCCTGGTACACACACACACACACACACACACACACACACACACCACTGCCGCAATGCTCTAGACCATGAAACCCTGTTCTCTGAGGGCTTGACACAGGGCTGGACTTGGGGTGCAAAGTGAGAGGTGGGATCTTAGGCTGCTATTTTCAAGCAAGAGAAGAGCTGACCACAGAAGGGATTTCTTGTCCTCGCAAATACTTCAGTTGCAGACAGAAAGTGGAAGCTGAATACTTGGGTTTGGAGTGAAGACTGCACGGGTGCCCCTCACTTTTTCACCACAAACACCTCTGCCACCCTCCTCTGTGGTTTCAACAGTTGGAACTCAGCCCATTTTAATGTTCTAGGTCCAATCTCCACAATAGGCAGGACCCCCTGATGGGGGTTGGGTGGGAGTGGTGGACACACAGGGAAGAGGATCAAGTGCCTCCTAGGCTGCAGGGTGAGGCACTGAAGGGGTGGATGGTGCAGGTGGGCCAGCAACCCCAGGCCAGGTCCCTGCTCTGGCCTTGCCCCTAGGAAACAGGACCCAATTGGCACCCACTCACACCCGCCAGTCACATCCACCCGATTCCTTTCTGGAGAACAGAGAATGTCTTGAGAGGACAGCAGAGATGGGTCTGCCATGGCTGAAGGTGAGGCATTTCTGCCCAGTATTACTTATGAGTCAAATGACAGCTGTTTATGGAGTTTTTAAACAAAATATAGTGGAACTTCAGAAGCGGAGGGCTGTGACTCTATCTACACAAAGCTTTGGAGAGCTTCCGACCTTTGCTCAGATATGGATCTCATATAGTACCATTTTACTCCTTCCCAGAGGACTCCCTCTACTATTTTAGAGTGTTTTGATGTGAGTAAGTCCTTATTATATCTTTATTCACTGTCATAATTTGGACGATGTTTTTGCTGGGTAAAGAACTTTGATTGGTTCATTTTTCTGTTGTTATCATTCAACATTTTAGCTTAAAGGGCTGTCCTATTGCTTCCTTATTTGTAGTTAATGAGGAGAAATTTTGTCACCTGATTTTGGTCACTTTATGCTAGAACTTTTTCCATTGCTTTAATGTCTTTTTTATCATAGAATTTGTGCAGCTGGATTATGCAGTGTCGGAAAGTATCCTTCAGAGCTCATTTGGATTTGTGGGTTTATGGGGTTTTTTTTCAGACTGGGGGCAGATTATCTATTATTTATTAAAATAATGTTTTTCTACCTCCTGTCTCCTTTGAAATTTTATTTTAGGTACATTAGGTCTCGCAGTTCTTCCTAGTCATTAGCACACTTTTTTTCCAATTCTTTTTTCTCTGTGTATTTAATTTTGAATATAACCTATTCCTATGCCTTCATCATTGGACTTCCTTTTCTTTGGTAACAGTTCTATGGTTAATTTTACCCTGTGGGTTTTATATCTTAGTCATTATGGTTTCATCTCCAGAATTTAATTTAGGGTTTTTAATATTCTTTTGTGTCACTACCTTGAGAACATCAGGAGTACAGTCTAATAACTATTTTATTGCCCTTATCCCCCAAGTCATATATTGGTGTCAGTTCCTACTGATTTCAATTCATCGATGCATCTCTTTATTATGCTCCTGATTCCCTCATGCCTGATATCTTTGTTTTGATGCCAGGCATGATGAATTTTACCCCAGTGCATACTAGATATTTATTTTGTTCCTGGAAATATTGTTTTTTAGTTTTTGGATTTTGCTCCATACCAGCAGTACTCAACAATCAGTTCTACTGTTGCTCTGAGGACCATAGTGAGCTCCAGGTGTCTGAACCAGTGTTGGCCACATGGAGGACACATGCCACATGGAGGGCACATAACCTCCTATACTATTTCTCTGCCATCCCTCTTCCTACTAATATTCTTGAGCTTTGTTCTGAAACATGGTTGAATTATTTGAAATATATCCTCTGGGTCTTCTTTGAAAATTTGCAATGGATTAAATACTATTTTTTCTCTCTCCACACCCACCTGAAACCTTAGAATGTGACCCAATTTTGGAAACAAAGTCGTGTCCTTTGTTAGGACAAGGACATACTAGGTCAGAATGGACCCTGGATCTAAGGACTGTGTGAGAGTAAGCTGCTACCAAACAAGAGGAACTGGACAGAGAGAATGGGAGATGCTTTCCCAAGCCAAGGGAACTCACAGCCCCCAGAAGTCACCCATACCAACACACTGGCAATAAGTGCCTGGCTCCAGGAACACACAGCATTGTTCCTACAAGGACCTGTTTGCAGTAACATGTTATGGTGAAACAGCAAAACCCACAGACGTGTGTCAGACAGAACCTGCTCATTTAGTCTATGACTAATTCTGTCCCATGGATGAGGACAGACACCACGAGTCTACCCTGAGTCGCATTGATTCAGAGTGTCCCACATGTAGTTGAGGAGCACAGACATTTCCAGCTCTGGATCAACGCATTGTTCCCCCAAAGCACTCCAACCCCTCTTCCCCATTCACAGCCCCTCCCTGAATGGAGGTTGGGGAGAATCAGCCTGAGACTTGGGGGAAGCCCACTCCAAGACACAGATGGGGACCCAGCTGGACCCTGGGCAGGGCAAGGGCTGGATTTATACCCCAGAACCTCATCTCCTGCAGCCAGAGCTTCAGGGCCTAAGTGCTGAGATGGGGCCCTAAATGTTGTGCTTTCATTTCTGGGCGCTGCACCCTAAATATGTGTATGAAGTGTGTGGTGCCATCCATCCCTCCCGGATAGCTTTCAAAGTGAGGCTGTTTGTTAAATGTGAGAAGAAAAGGGGGTCTCATCAGACCCCAGAAAGACAAAGTGGGAGGAATGAGGGTAAAGGAACAGAGAGAAAGAAAGAGAGGAGGGGAGGTGTCTATGACAGTCTCCCAAAGCCCTCCTAAGTTCTCTCTCTCTGGGCTGAGCACTGGGGACTCTGGGGTCCAGCCATGCTCACACACTAGGAGCAGCACAGCCTGGGTCTGCGTGTGTGACTCTGAGGGGTCGCCTTCATCACTAGGGGGAGGCCAACTCTGACACTGATACTGGTCAGCAATGACTCTACAGGGTGTGGTCAGGCCAGCAACTCTGGGAAAACTGCCAAGGATACACTAGTCAGAATGCTAACAGCCTCTGGGCTTCTGGTGATGGCAATCCGCTGATGTGACAAGGACGAGGATGGTGATGGCACTCCAGCTGCCCAGTGCCAGACACTGGCCAGCCTCTCTTCTCCTCCCCATACCCTCACCACCCTCCTCAGGCAGGATCAGACCATTGAGACAAGGTGCAGCCGGACCTGTCACCGCCTGTCTCCGCTGTCTCCTCGGAAACCCCAACACACAATTCTCTAGCTTTGAAAGGTGAAATCTGTGTTCTGGGGACACACAGAATGGTGAGTGCTCCAGTTAGAGGAAGTCTGGGAAGCAGATACCAGCAAGGATAGGGGTCGGCCAGGCCAGCCCACTAGGGAAGTTCCTCAAGGACAAGAGAGAGTAAAGGGACATGGGGAGCCTAAGGAGGGGGCATTGGAGTCTTCCTAAGACAGCAACTGCATCAGCTTCTACTCAGAAGTTCCTTTGGTTCAAGTTCCTCCCAAGCATGGAAAACTGCAAGAAATGGAGCATGTCTTTCCGGGGAGGCGGGGGGGGGGGGGTGGAATTTTCAGTGGACTGCAGTTCAATCTTGGAGGGGACAGAAGCCCAGAGTAGTCCAGTGATCTGAGGCTCAAGTGGATCTGCATAACCCACTTGGGGGGATGATGAGCTAAAGCATGCCGGGTACATCTGTCCCAAGAGGAGGAGGTGTGCACACACCACTTACTGTCTCCTACATCTGTCCCAAGGGGGGAGGTGTGCACACACCACTTACTGTCTCCTACATCTGTCCCAAGGGGGAGGTGTGCACACACCACTTACTGTCTGTTACTTTTGTCCCAAGGGGGAGGTATACAGACACATGCACTTACTGTCTCCTTCCTACATCTGTCCCAAGGGGAGGGAGTGCACATACCCACTTACTGTCTTCTACGTCTTTCCCAAGCGAAGAGGTGTACACACACCCACTTACTGTTTCCTCCAATGGCCTGTGCAACTGTCACTATACTCCAGTTACAGAGAGAGAAACTGAAGCCCAGAGAGAGTGATGTGAGATGCCCACATTCACATAGCTGCTGAGTTCTGGGCCAAGACCCACACCCAGGATTGTCCTTGGCCAAGACCTATGACTCTGAGTCCTGAACCAGGAACACGTGGACCTCCAAGATGCCCATTGAAGAGGCAATGGAGGAAATATGAGTGATGGAAAACTTGCTCCTGTGTGTGTAAACTCTCTCCAGTGTGTGTGAGTGTGTTTGCATGCTCATGTGTACACATATGTGCATGTGTGTGCAGGTGTGTGCATGTATGGGTGTGTGGGTGTGTGTGTGAAGAACTCACTCCAGTGTGTGTGTGCGTGTTGTGTGGGAGAGGGGTTGTGCATGTGTGTACATGTGTGTGCATGTATGTGTATATGCATGTGTGTGCTTATGTGTATATTTGTGGGGGCAAGGGAGTGTATGAGTGTGGGTGTGGTATGCGGAATCAAATCCAGGTTTTTCCACCAACTAAGCAGGTCCTTGGTCAAGTTATCCTTATATCTTTTTCTTTTTTTTTATTTTGTCATTGCCATTTTTGGCCTGTACTCAGTTCTTATTCATGGCTCTGTGTTCAGGAATCACTCCCGAGGACCATAGTGGTGCTGGACATCAAACTAGGGTCAGCCTCATACAAGGCAAATGACTTACCTGCTATACTATCTCTCTTGCCCCTAACTTGCCTTTTGAAAACACACTTTACAGTTCAGGCCTCAGTAAGTATTAGTTGCACCCTACTGTGTGCCAGGCCCTGTTCAAGGTGCTAGATGGTCTGGCAGGGAGGCAACTGCTCCAGATGTTTGCCTGCAGATCGGAAGAAAAGATGAGTAAGGCCCAGGTCCTTCAGGGGCAGGTGGGCTGGAACTGAGCCTCTGACTGCCGGGAGCTGCCCGCCCCTGGCCGTGATTGTCCTGGTCAAGAGGTTTTCTGGAAGTCTCAGAATCTGTTTTATCAAATTTCTGGGAAACAGAAGCTACAGGCCAAGGTTCTATGTGCCAGTGACATAGTGAACTATAAATGTAAGCCAATCAAATCAGTAAAAAAGAGTGGAAACAAAAACAAAAATAGCAAACCCAAAGGCAGTAAGACTTGACTCTTAGTGCCCATAGTGGAAGGAATTTTCTGCAGCACAGCCCTGGGCAGGGCCAGCTGGCAGGCCCGTCCTTCAGCCAAGTAAGTAATGAAGATCATGAGGCTTAAACGGATTTATGCCCCTTGGTGCAGCCTCTGCAGAGCCCCATGTCCAGCTGAAAGACAAGAGCCTGAAGGTCAGCGAAGTCCAGCAGCCGCCCCTTAGAGGCTCACCAGCTTGCAGCAAGTTCTCCAGCACCCCCACGTGGGCAGAGGGTCCCTCAGAGGAGGAGCCTGGCTGCCACAGTCCAGTGCAGGAGCTGTTTCCCAGCAAATCTCTGGCTCTGAGTCCCAGAAGTGCTCCCCTCCTCTCTCCTATTGAGCCAAAGAAGAGGGGGGGGGGACAGTCCCTCCTCTGAGCCCTCCTTCCGTATTCCAGGCTCCTTCCTGAACTCTCCTCAGACACCTGTTTGTTGTCATACCCTCTGTGTCCATCAGGGTCCACTACAGAGATGCTGTGCAGGCCTCTGGGGACCCTGTTCTGTTCCCTCCCAAAAGTCATTGCTTCTTGCTGAGCCACATTCCCCTACCTGAAAATGGTCTCCCCCTCCCCACCCCACTCCCACTGCCCCACTCCCCGAGATAGGGACGTCATATGTCAGAGGAACAGTGCAGACGCGACCTCGCCTTGCAGGGAAGTCCAGCCAGTTCTGTGAACGCTCCCTGTTAAATCACTGACTTTTAAATGCCTTAGCGCGGCATTTCCCAATCTGGGATCAGGTGACTCGCTGGGGAGGTGGTGACAGTTGGCAGCCTTCTCCAGCAGCCGGCATTGGCCCGATCTTCCTTGTTCTTGGGAGCCTGTGACGAGCTCATCCCCAGCTGCTGTTCCTTCCAGAACCCCAGGGCCGGGCACGGGGATCAGGATGAGACCTGTTCTCCCCCAGCTTAATTTCATGGCCTCTCCTCTCCTCACTCAAGTTCCCAGCTTCTACCCAAATTTGCACACATGCACACACATACACACACACACAAATACACACACAAATACACATATAAACATATACACACACATCCACTTGCTTGTTCCAGACTTGTTCTGAGCTGCCCAGTGCCTGGGTCTGTGTCCCCAGAAGCTCCTGCTGTTCTCCGTGATTCCCCTTGCCTTTGCATGCGCAGAGGGACCAAGTGTCTCCTAAGAACCCTGCCATACCCATGGGGGAGGGTCCTCCCCAGATGCACAGACCCTAGTGGCCCAACTCTTCAGGAGAAAGGAGAACTAGCAGCCCCCCACTGGGATCTCTTACAGTGCCAATCAGCAGCAGAAGTGTAGCCGTGGGCCCCATTGGCCTGGCCACCAGGTTCAGTCCCTGAGGTGCTGGCTAAGCTGCCTTGTTGGGCAAAAGTGAAGCCCAGAGGCCCTAGAAAACATGACGTCTGCCAAAGTGTCTCATCATCACAAAAAATGGCACCAGTGGCACAATAATGGCCTGTGACAGCCCATGTAGTCTCCACGGAGTAGAACCTGCAAAAGCAAGATTGCAACCAGGAATGTGGGTCCCCGTCCCTCCTGTCCTGCCCCGGAACCCAACCCCATGAGAAGCTGCAGAAGCAAACCCCAACCAATGACATAAAATCCCACCTGGGCTCAGCTGCCTGAGCTTCCTGGTGCTGTGAAGCTGAGCACATCAGACTGTGTGGGACAGATGCCTTCAAGGCTGGAGATGCAGTATCCTCTCCGTGGGTCAGACTTGGGCCACGTGTGCAGACGCAAACCAGCTGTGCAGACACGGGCCAGCTGTGCAGATACAAACCAGGGGTGCAGACTCCAGTCAGGTGTGCAGATGAGACCAGCTGGGCAGCTACAAGCCAGCTGTGCAGAGGTGGACAGGCTGGGCAGAGTGAACCCTAGAGCACAGTACAAGAAGCAGCCCCTGAGTACCACTAATTGTCACCCAAATCCCCCAAATTAATAACACTGATTTTTTAAAATCAGCTAATCTCAATAGACTCTAGAACAAAGGGATGGTGGCAAATCCATGGCTTGGTAGCACAGGCCTCCCCCTGATCACAGCTCCCCTGGCTATTTGTGAGAGCCTACTCTGCCAAGACACTGACTCTCTGAGGCAGAATCATTCCCTGTGTGGACCATCAGCTGCCCACTAGGCGGAATCACCAGAGCCTGCTGGAATCTTATGAAGATGGAAGTTTCAATGCTGATCTACAAGCAGGTACAAGAAGAACAGGAAAGAAAAAGCAGGAAGAAGGCCTTCCTCTGGCCATGTCCTTGGGGTACCCTCCAACGTCAGGCTCAGCAAGGTGCTCCAGTTAAGACCTCAAGGTCCAGGGTGCTACCATCACCTTTGTAGCTACAGAGCAGTGCTGATGTGTGAATTGCTGAGTGGCAAAGTCCACCCTCTGGCTACTCCACTTCCATGTGCCTCCCCCATGCTTGAATGCCCTGTGGTCAGGCATTGCTTAACAAGAGGGATATATCCTGGTAGATGCACTGTGGCATCATCTCATCATTGTAAGAGCTCGTCACTGTAACACAAACTTGTCGTTTGTGTTTTTATAATTGAATCCTCATGAATTACATCACAAAGTTATTCATGATTACGATTCAGGTGTACAATGTTCCAATACCAAACCCTTCCCCCAGTGTCCACTTCCCTCCTCCAGTGTCCCCAGATTCCCTCCCACCACCTATTTGCTTTTTCCCTCTACAATTGTCTTACTGTTCCCTTCCCTGACCTAGCCCCCCCACTCCCACCCAAGCAGCTTCCTACAGGAGACCATTCTCATGCTCTTCCTCATTTCTAATGCCTTTGGGCTTTTTTTTTATTCCCCTACTACATTTCTTTTTTAGTCCTTCTTCATCTGGCAGCCTAGTCTGGCCCTGAGATTTTATCAGCCTCTCCTTGCTCATCCTTCTTAATGCTGCCGTATTTAGGGCTCTTTCAGGGTCAGGGAATAAACTACATTTCTTTATGTCCCACATATAAGTGAGATCATTCTGTGTCTGTGTCCCTCTGACTAACTTCACAATAGCCAAAATCTGGAAACAACCAAGTGTCCGAGAATAGATGATTGAATGAGAAACTGGTACAAATGCACAGTGGAATACGACTAGGTCATAAGACAAGATGAAGCCATACAATTTGCTGTCATGCAGATGCCCCATGTTCTCACTCAAATCTACGTGTGATTTGGTTCTGCACACCTCTGCTCTGTACAAAGACCACCCTCCCATCCCTTAGCTCTGTGCTTTTTTTTCAACATTTAGCTTTAAAAAAAAATAAAGTAAAACAAAGTTGGATTTTATATTTTTTAGAGTTTAAAAGAAATTAAAACACCATGATTTACACTCACAGATATGGGGCAGAGCTGCTACTAGCTCTCCCTGTGCCCAGCCGCTCACGAGGTGCCTGGAAGGAATGGCGGGTTCTAACCCTGGCCTGCCACCCCAGCTGAGCCTTGCAACAAGCCAGACGACCTCCCACTCCATGAGAGCCTCCATTTTCCACATCCGGACTTCTCCCTTGTCAGAACTCCACCCAGCCGACCAGCCTATCACAGCCTGGCTCACAGTTCATCATTAAATGCTGGATTTAGAGATGACTACAGGAGTATGCTACCCACACAGCAGAGCCTGGCAAGCTACCCGTGTCGTATTTGATATGCCAAATACCAGTAACAATTATAGACCTCATTCCCATGACCTGATGGAATGGTTTGAGGCTCTTTATGTTCCTGGAGCAAGCTGGTGCCCCTGGGTCTACTTGCATGAGACAGGTCATATGGAGATGTTACTGGTGCCCGCTCGAGCAAATCGATGATGAATGGGAAGACAGTGATACAGTGATACAGTGATGATTTACACAGTTATTCTAAGCTGAGTTTAGGAGTATACTGTTCCAACAGCAATCCCCATTAGCAGCTCTGCCCCGTGTGTCTGTGTCTCTGGATCACAGATATCAGGCCGGGAGTAGTTCATGGACAGGTCCACTGGACCTCCCAGATGGGAAAGAGGTAGAGGTAGGGGAAAAGAACCCCAGCTCCATCTCCACGGAAGCCTGGTGACTTTAGCCGCCGAGACCCACATACCTGGGCTTGAAATCATCTTCACTCTTGGGTGAAGCTCTGACTAGCTGTGGAGTCCAGACGTTAAAAATGGCTACTGTAATGGTGTGGGGGTTCCTCTGGATTCTTCCAAGGCTCTATTTGGGTGACAGGCCAGGGCCAGAGCCCACCCTCCCTCCTGGATGCCTCATGATCAGCCTAGCATGGGGAGAGCCAGTAGCAGCTCTGCCCTGTCTATCTGTGTCTCTAGACAACTTCTGACCACCTGGAGCAGTTCTTGGGTGGGTCCACAGGGCCTCCCAGATGGGACACACATGGGGGAAAGGGACCCCAACATCATCTCCACAGAAGCCCAGTGACTGTAGACACCGAGACCTGCATACCTGGGCTTGAAATCTCAGAGTCTAATTCAACTGAGCCCTACAGTGACTATTAAAGGCCAAGCCCTAAAGATGCAGACCCAGCAGAAATGGAGGTTTGGGACTCAACTGCCAGGTCTGATGGGGCAAAGGAAGGGAAGCCCTGAGGGTTGAGATAGGACCTAGAGAGCTATGCAGAGCCTAATTGTCCTCCCGCCACCACTGGTGGCGAACTTCTAACCTTGCTTCAGTCATTTTGGCTCTCATTTCTGCAGTCTTTGGGTTTTAGTATCATACTTTTGTTTTTTTATAAGGAGGGAGAAATATAGAGAACTGCTCATGGAAATGCTGAAAATATTTGCAATTCTTCTCTTTAACTAGACCTATTTATCAGGGATGCAGTGTAGTTGCTGTGTTGGAACTAGACTCATTATAATTTGGAGGGATCCTTGTGTATAAGAAAACCTATTCATCTATTAGCTTGAAGGAGGGTGCATTGAGAGCTCAGGGTCTGAGAGGGGGAAAAGAAACATGCAAATCCATTTCTGTTCTCTTTGATACAAAGATGAAGTGGCTTGGGAAGCTCAGGCCACTCTAGTAGGAAAAGCCACAAGCCCATTGGGCGAAACCACAGGGTGGGCTGGGGTGAAAGGAGGCAGAAACCCGGGCCCACCCCTGAGGCAAGCTTAGGAGGTAGAAAACATGAAGAGCAGTGTCTCAGGGAGATGCTGGGGAGAAAAACTAGTTCCTGTGTTGCAACTTGGTGTCCCAACAGCGCCATAGTTGCAACTGAAGTTTGTCCTGGAAGAAGCCCACCTCTGTCAAGGGGATATAGCCAGTGGCACAGGGCAGCAAGCACCAAAGACAGAACTAGACTCTAGTAGGACTACTCTATTGTTGGAGTTGGTGATGGATAAAGAAAGTCACACCTGTGGATGTATTCCCCAGAGCAGAGGTAGACTTGCCAGACAGTCTTGGGTTCAGCTGCCTTCAACTCGGGAGCCAGAGACTTGACCATTTGGAGCCCTTAAGAATAACCAACAACTGACCCAGCAGAGATCACTCCATGGGTTCCCCATGAGCCCTGTGCTTTTTTCCCTTCAAACCTGCATATGTCTTCAGGACCAGACAAAATACAGCTCGGGGGCTGACTCACACTGTACATTCCACCTGGGGGTGCAGCAACAGAGAGCACCAATGAGCAAAGCTGTGAATCCTCCCAAGAAAGGGGCTACAGATGACCAGGAAAGTGAGAACCCTAGTCCCATTTTACAGACAGAACAACTGAGGAGCTGTTGCCTGAATAGTGGGAGTGAGGAAATGTCTTCACTCTGTAAAGGAAGTGTATTCAGCTTAAAAACCCTGAAGCCAGAGGGCTTTAGAAAATGAAAATATGGAAATGCTTCCAATTGTTGATTCCGTTGCATCTGTAGTTCTGTAAACCAAAGAAAGAAGTGAACCTTGGGAAACAGCCAGAGCTGTCTCACAGCCTGTGGCCCAGGTGCTGAGGCCTTTGGAAAGATGCCACTCCCTAGGCTCACTGCTGTGCCACCAGACTGTCCTTAAGCAGCCTCCTGAGATTTTCACACAGCTGCTCAACTTCATGCCACATCTCGGAATTCATGCTCCAGGAGC
The DNA here is from genome assembly GCA_021461705.1 of Cryptotis parvus. Classification (NCBI taxonomy): domain Eukaryota; kingdom Metazoa; phylum Chordata; class Mammalia; order Eulipotyphla; family Soricidae; genus Cryptotis; species Cryptotis parvus. Next base: position 7,172 of record JAJIBD010032067.1, on the reverse strand, counting down.
CTTCAGGACTCAGAGCTCTTGGATCCTCCTTTTTACCTCACACTGCAGGAGACATTTGGTCCTATCTGCCCAATTCTTATGATATAAATGTATGTGTATATATATATATATATATATATATATATATATATATATACAGAGAGAGAGAAGCAATAAAATGAGTGAAGGCAAAGGTCTTAAGTCACAGACACCTAGGTTAGAATCCAATCTTGGGCATCTCATCTGATTGATTATTTAAACTCTTGAAGCATTTCCCTATATACTGGGTATATTTTAAAAACCACACCTTAAAATGAGCTGCAGCCATCTAAGAATCATCAGCTAAGAATCCAAAACCCACGAGGGAGAGCAACCCAGTTTATCGGAACTCACTGCCAATGGCCTCTGAGTTCTATATGGGGAAGCAGGCAGTGAGCGAGCAAAATCAACTTCAAGCCTACATGATCACAACCAGTGATCTCAGGGAAACAGACAACTTCTCCTGCCCAGTGTCCATTTACTAAGCCCCAGGGACAGTCCCTTACATTCACATGACCACTTCTGTAACAATCAATATGGTCATTGATATGACAGCTGTTCTGGGTAGTATACTTATCCTTGCGGCCAGGAGGAAAGCCCCTTCAAAAGGGTACACTTACAGTCTCCCAGAATTCTGAGAATTAAAGGAAATTTCATTTTTAAAAAAGTATTAGCACATTGTATAGTATTCAAGCAACACTGTCAATATTACTGTCACTATAGCAAGATAAAACCAGAAAAATTCCATCACTTACAGCTATAATGAAATAACAGGTGCTACGCTTACAAACCACACATTTATTATATAAATGTTTTCAAGTATTCGTAATTGGTGGAGCAGGAAAGTAATCTTTGTAGGGTAGGAAACAGCAGAAAGTGGTGAGCACAACTTTCCTGGTTCATGGCTTGGAGAGGGTTTCCTGACCCAGCCCAGGAAGAAACACCCATGCAGAGCAGAAGAGATAAATAACAATTATGAGAGGTTGAGGCCCCAGAGCATGCAGGCAAGCGTTCTAGAGTAGAAAAAGTTGTTTAAAGGGGAAGAACACTCCAAAAATGCAAAGTATTCTCTTCTTGAGTTTTAAGCTCATCAGTGCCAGGCAAGTGAATAAATCATCCAAGACCAGAATATGGGAAAACCAATGTACAGGAGCAAGTGGAATAATGCACCACCAACAGCTCATTTCCCAAGCAACTAGAGATGCAGAGCTTCAAAATACAGGGGACATCAAGCTGAGTACCCAGAAGGGATTAGCTTCTAGAGGAGAGAAATTAGCCCTACAGATGCTCTGATCTTTCAAAAAGTAAAAACAGAAACTTAAAAGAAATCTCAAAGAATCAGAATATTTTCTAGTAATTTAACCAAAATCCAGAGTGAAAATTAAAATATTTAAAAGAATTTCAAAAACCTAGTGCTCTAAGGCATAATTAACAAAGCCCAGTGTCCAAGCAATGAATGTCACATGTGCAAAAAAGAACTATCAGAACCATAATGAGAAGGAAAATCAGTCATCAGAAATGGGCCCAGATATTACACTGTTGATAGAATTAGTAGAGAAGGGTATTAAAGTCAATATTCTAATTATATTCCATACATTTAATAAAATAATACACCAAGAGTATATTAAATGCACAAATAAAATTGCTAGAGAAAAAAAAACATTGTACACCTTGAACATTACACTAGAAGGGTTTACCACAGAAGGAAAGGCTACTATATAGATTATTCAAACAGAAACATAGAGAAAGGAAGATAGAAAAAAAAGTATTGGCAGGGCACTGATGTTCTGTGATATTCCATTAGCACACATAACAGAGATCTCAGAAAAAGAAATTGGGGGGAAAATGTTTGAATAAACATTGATCAAAAGTTTTCCAAAGCTGACAAATAACTATAAGCCTCCAGACATAATAAGAATCTCAACAAAGTCACATACACACACACACACACACACACACACAAGACTTCAATAAACTATCCCTAGTCACTTGATCACTTGGTCACCTGAATCCCGTTATTCATCGATTTGCTCGAGCAGGTGCCAGTAACATTTCCATTGGACCCTATCACGTGCCAATGTAGACCAATGGCATCTGGTTGATTCGGGAATATGAAGAGCCTCAAACCGTTCCTTCAGGGTCTTGACAAGGAAGTCTGACCATCTTGTAGGTGGGAGGCCACGTGATCTTTTGACATCCCGTGGGATCCAGTCGGTAACAGCTCTAGTCCAGCGGTTGTCTCCAAATCGCATTACATGTCCAGCCCATCTGATTTTTGATGCCTTGGCAAATGAGACAGCGTTCCTGATTCTGGAATAGCGATGGAGGTCATAACTCCGATTCCCTCTCTCACTTGAGTGAGGCATGATATTCCAAGCATAGCTCTTTTTGATTCCTCTCTGGGAGACCTGAATAGCATTCTCATCCTGCTTTCATAGGGCCCAGGTCTCTGAGGCTTATGTTAATGCAGGGAGAATGGTGGAGTCAAAGAGATGTGCCCAGAGCCGGAGGTTCTTTGTCCTTTTAGCTATTTGCGCTCTCTTCCTCCTGCGAGCTCAGGTTTTAGGTCGTTCATCATGTTGACTTCTAGACCTAGGTACACATAACTGCTGCATTCATAGATGTTTGTTCCATTGAGAGTGAATGGGGCCTCAGGAACTAGTTCATTTTTCATAAACATAGTCTTCTTTAGATTCAGCTGTAGACCTATCTTTCTACATTCTCAGTTGAAGTCAGCCAGCATTTGTGATGCTTGGCTAATGTTTGGTGTTATTAGAACGATGTCATCAGCGAAGCGGAGGTGGTGTAGTTGCTGACCATCTACCTTCACTCCCATTCCTTCCCATTCTAATTGTCGCATGATGTTCTCGAGGGTGGCACTGAAGAGTTTTGGTGAAATGGTTCTACTCAGATCTCTTTAATAGCCACATACACCTGCCCACATACCAAATTCCACAGGATGGACATGTCATTCCCAACGTTCTCCCTTCTGAAATTCGACATGCCATTTCATTGGTAAAGAAGGGAACAACACCAGGCCCAGACAAAGTCAGACCAGAACACCTGAAGAATCTGCCATCGGTACTCATCAATACACTAGCTCGGCTCTTCACACGCTACCTGTCCGAATGCAAGGTGCCCTCCCAATGGAAAACCAGCAGGACAGTTCTACTGTTCAAGAAGGGAGACATTCACAACATCGGCAACTATCGCCCCATCTGCCTGTTGTCTGTCATCTACAAGCTGTTTACACGAATCATCCTGAACAGGATTGGCAGAACACTAGATGAAGGACAACCATGCGAGCAAGCTGGCTTCCGGAAAGGATTCAGCACAATCGACCATATCCACACAGTAACCAAGCTCATTGAGATTTGTAGGGAGTACAAGATGCCACTCTGTCTCACATTCATTAATTTACAGAGAGCCTTTGATTCTGTGGAGACTGAAGCAGTCATCGAAGCCCTAACCAAACAGGGTGTTCAAACCCAATACATCAAGATCCTTCGTGAGCTGTATTACAGATTCACCACCAGGATCTCACCATTCTACAAAGAAGTGATCATTGATGTCAAATAGGGGTTTGACAGGGTGATACCATCCCTAGTCACATCATCAGAAAATTATTTAAAATCAATGACAGGAGCTAGAATGATAGTACAGTGTGGGTAGGGCAGCTTGCCTTTCATGTGGCTAACCCAGATTTGATCACTGCCACAATATACGCTTTCCCCAAACCCTGCCAAGGAGTGACCCTGTGCTCAAGTTAGGCACAGATGGCTTGGCAAAAAAATAAAGATAAAATCAGTGAAAAGGAGAACTAGATAGTCAAAGGTAAAAACAGAAAACAGGACATTTTACATGCAAAGGAGCAGACAAAGGACAGCTGGCTTTTCCTGGGAAACAGTCAATCCAAAAGTCTGTGGACAGATCAAATGTCCTGGAAACCAAATCTGACAAGTTAGAACTATCAAGCAAAAATGAAGGTGAAATAAAGATCAATTTTTCAGCACAGAAAAACTGAACAATTCATCACCTAAAGATCTCCACTTTATAAATATTAAAGAGAGTCCTTCAGGAAGAAGGAAATGATATCAAATGAAAATCTCTATACCAAAAACTGACGTTTATCAGAAAAAGCAAATAAATAGATAAAGAAACAATTTCATCATTTTAAAATGATTTTTAAAGATGGTTGAATGTCTAAATGTCTAAATCAAAAATTAAAATTTATCAGGCTGGAGAGACAGACCAAAGGGCTGAGTGCATGCTTTGCATACAGGAACTCAGCTTCAACCCCCAGTCCCACTTGGTTCCCTCAGCACCACTGTGAACAGCCTCTGAGCACTGAGTCAGAAGTAGCCCCAACAGGCAGAGAGAGAGAGAGCACAGAGAGACAGGTGTGAACCTGACACTGACACTGTCTTCCCGTTCATCATCGATTGGCTTGAGTGGGCACCAGTAACATCTCCATATGTCCTGTCTCATGCTAGTAGAGCCCAAGGACACCTGCTTGCTCCCCGTGTCGTATTTGATATGCCAAATACCAGTAACAATTTTAGACCTCATTCCCATGACCTGATGGAATGGTTTGAGGCTCTTTATGTTCCTGGAGCAAGCAGGTGTGAACCTACCCCCCCAAAAAAATAATAAATGATTATCTTTCTTGGAACACATGACAAGAAAAATACTTGACAAAATGTTAAGAATAAAGCAAATGGAAGCATATTGGTTGTGCTTATTTTACAACCTGAGAAGTGATGGTTGGGGAAAGGAAGAAGTAGACAACATGTGACATAGAACAGTAGGTGGACGAGATATGACATAGAACAGCAGGTGGACAAGATGTGACATAGAACAGTAGATGGACAAGACGTGACATAGAACAGTAGTCTGGGGCACTTTGGTGCAATAATTCGGCACATCAAAAGCGAAGGTGCAATAATTCGGTACATCAAAACCATTACAGCATGTTACCTAAACTATAGTAAAAAAATGCTTTAAAATACATGACAGGTGACATATTATTACCTGAGCTATTGTAATAATTTAAAGTTGCATAATATAAGCTCTAAAAATAACTGAGTATGACTTATAAAGATGAAATAGTGGAATCACATAAGAAATAATTTAAGTGAAGGCAGATAAGAGAGGAAACCCATAACAAACAACAGATAAGAGTAATAGAAAGCAAAAGAAAGTAAAAATAAATAAATTTAAAATTCTTTTTTAAAAAGAGCAATAGAAAAGAAAATAAAATGAAAGTATTTTTAAGCTCAACTATCTCAACAATAAGATTAAATGTAAATAGTGCAAACACTGAATTGACAGTCAGAGATGGCCTGGGTAAATTTTTTCAAAGCAAAAAGCTGGCTGACTGCTGTTATTCTCTTCTATTTCCCCAGTGCCCGTACTGGTACATTCCCTGGAATATGTTTAGCGTCGACACATGTCTGGAGAATGAATGAAATATGAATGAACTGTGCGCAAGAACAGCGCTGGTCTCTGCTTACTTTGGAAAGACAGCTACTTCCCCATGTTCCTGAGCTCTAGGGATCATAGATGATGTCCTGTCCCCAAACATATGCCTCTATTTCTTGGTAATCTCCTGGAGAAGTCTGTTCACATGCCTCAGCTAGCTTTCCACATCTGTTGAAGGAGGTGATGGTCTACCAAATCATTAACATTGGTTAATGTTAATGATGTAACATTAGCATGTAACATTAGCATTATCTCTTTTTGAGAGATACAAAAGGACCAGCCCTGGGCAAATCTGGGATTTCAGGGTAGCCAGAAGAGCCCTCAGGCTTTATTCGCTGACACTGAGATAAAGAGAAGGTCTGGATGTAAAGAAGGATAATTTTATCAAATTCACATTTCCCTATTATAATACTATGGTAAAATCCTTCTAAAACTCAAGTATGTCTCTAAGTTTATATTTAGAATTTATATTTTATCGGTAATATGGAGATACTCGTCTCTAAAAATACAATTGACTCTCATTCATTCAAATTAGTCATAATTCTGGGAAACTGCATTATCTGTAATAAAACTGTTCTTTGCTAAATCTCTTAATAATGTCAAAAGCAGGGGTCATAGAGAGATATGCCAATATTCAGAGGCACTTGCTTTGCAGTGCTAAGGTACTAACTGTGACAATGATCGTACCATATCATTATCAAGTTCAAGCTTTACCACATGCCACTCACTCTCCTTCCTACCTAGCGCCACCAGGTGTGGCTTGGGTGGTCCCTAGCACTGCAGGGCCCAAGCTGCCCTACATTCATGGTTCCTAGCATTGTACTGTTCAACCCTGTGGACTGCAGGTCACCAGGAGTAGCCCCAGGGACTCCTAGAACACTACCTGGGAGGGCCCTCAAAAGGAAAAATAATAATAATGTCAATAAGACCAGAAGTATGAATATTTATCCATTAAAGTAGGAATAATTTACTGAGCTGGAGGTGTTGCAAGGGGTGAGGTGTTTAAAAGTGTTTCATCCAGCAATTCCTCAGACAAGAAGATATCTGGGTGGTTGCTCCAACAGTTCGCTTTACTATTAATTGTACCAAGAAAATTCTCAACATAAGAATAGTAGCTAACATCTTTGAGCACCCCAGAAGTTGAATTGTCTCTATAACCCTCACTAATGTTATGAAAATGTTACTGGCGCCCGCTCGAGCAAATCGATGAATAACGGGATTCAAGAGATCAAGTGATCAAGTGATCAAGTGAACCCTCACTAATAAGACTATGATTCTATTATTAAGCTCATTCTATCCAGGGACCCAACACACAGAGAGATTGCCCAACCTGCCCAAGTTCACCCCATTAGTCAACAGCTACACCAGAAAGTTATGTTCCATAATATAACTTTCTGGTGTTATCTAGTGAAAAGCACCCCTTTTCACTACTCTCCTGTGGCCCCTCCATCATAGTGCTATCCATTAAATTAGGAATACTAATGGAGCTATCCATTAAAGTAGGAATAATTTAGAGCTAAAGCAGTTTGTTCTCCCACATAAAAACCTACCTGCTTTCTTTCAACCCATCCACAAGCATGTCCTCAAGCCTGCCCGCAGTTCTCTGCTTCATACACCACAGTCAGTACCTTCCTAACATCCAGATCTCTGCTCCAACGTTATCTTATGCTCTT
>JAJIBD010032066.1:0-19660 GCA_021461705.1 Cryptotis parvus | reverse complement strand
TTTGCTGTGGAGATAATTAAACTCTACACCCCAACGCGGGCCCACTCCCCCAAGGAGCATTTCAACTCGACTACTGCTTAACTATGAAACAATTCCCTCCTCGGGGCCCGAGATGGGAATGTAATTGTCAGTTCTGATCACTCAGTATGAGTTCATTAAAGAAACAGTAGAAAACCACACCCCACACCACAGATAAAAATGGTTGACAGCATTGATCATGTCTTCCCTTCTGCTTGACTTAAAGGAACACACACACTTGGCTCTTTTTCTGTTCTGTATGGCTCAGCTTTTCCCATTAAGATCTTTTACTGGGGCTGGCAGGCGCAAGCCAAGGTCAGAATTTAGGATATAAGTTTGGACCAATACCTGCTTACAGCTGAGGCTGTAGTTCCTGAAAAGGGCTAACGGTGAGTGCTGTGTGGGGGAGGAGGAAAGGACTCCAGGGAAGGTGAAACGATTAGGAAGCTGAGGGTGAAGAGCAGTAGGGGTCGAGGACCTAGATGTACCAGACCTGTGGGAGGTGTGTGGAGAGGACAGAAAGTGTCAGACAGAGGTGATGAGCAGAGGAGGTGGAGTGGGGTTTGGGGCTGGTGGGTGCCATGGGGCCTCAGGACTTGGCCACAGTGCCGGTTTCAAGCTCCCTCAGAGACACACACAGGTTTTAAGTGGGGACACCTGATTAGTCTTGGGCTGCTAGTCACCTGCATTGGCCCTGGGAAGATGACTGCTCCTGAGGGCTTGGCACCTCGTGCATGCACCCCTCCATTATGAAATACTGCTGACCAGTGGACACAGATGAACAGTATGGGTTACCAACATATGTCTCACTTGGGACAGTCATGGCATGGTAGAGACCTGGCAGAACCTTAGGCTACAAGGGACACTGAAGGTTCTTAGACTACATGGCAGGGATTAGACTTTTGCTGGGCAAAGCAAAGTGCTTACGTACAGGGACTGGCATAGTGCTTACATCACAGCATAGTGCTTACGTCACAGGGACCTTCTGGATATTTAGGATGACATCCTACAGGCATCACACCAGCCCGGCTGGTCTTATGTACCCAAGCAGGAATCACATCACATCCTGAGCAGATCCCTGATCACCTGTATAATACTAAGGCAACATACCAAGGACAGGGGTGAGGACAGTAGGAAAGCCTGTACCCATCAGAAATGGTCAGGTCCCAGCACACAAAGAACAAAGCTTCCCTCTCTGAGTTCCAGTTTCTGTTTCTGCATCTGCAGCTTATGGACACACTTTCTACAACCCTGGTGAAAATGGGTCTGGGTCTAATCTCGCACACAATCACATACTAGCCACTCCATACTCACATCCATGTATATCCCACATGCATACATATTACATACTCACACACCCTACACACATACACACAATACACACATGTACACCCATACACATTCACATACATGGGCCTAATTTTCACACACACACACACACACACACACACACACACACACCACTGCCGCCCAATGTAGACCATGAGCCCTGTTCTCTGAGGGGCTTGACACAGGGCTGGACTTGGAAAAAGTGAGAGAGTGGGATCTTAGGCTGCTATTTTCAAGCAAGAAGAGCTGACCACAGAAGGGATTTCTTGTCCTCGCAAATACTTCAGTTACCCAGACAGAAAGTGGAAGCTGAATACTTGGGTTTGGAGTGAAGACTGCCCGGGTGCCCCTCACTTTTTTTTCACCACAAACACCTCTGCCACCCTCCTCTGTGGTTTCAGCAGTTGGAACTCAGCCCATTTTAATGTTCTAGGTCCAATCTCCACAATAGGCAGGACCCCTGATGGGAGGTTGGGTGGGATGGTGGACACACAGGGAAAGAGGATCAAGTGCCTCCTAGGCTGCAGGGTGAGGCACTGAAGGGGTGGATGGTGCAGGTGGGCCCTTAATAGACCAGGTCCTGGCCTTGCGGAAACAGGACTAGTGGCACCCACTCACACCCGCCAGTCATCCACCGATTCCTTTCTGGAGGGCAGAGAATGTCTTGAGAGGGACAGCAGAGATGGGTCTGCCATGTGGCTGAAGGTGGGGCATTTCTGCCCAATTATTACTTATAGGTCAAATGACAGCTGTTTATGGAGTTTTTAAACAAAATATAGTGGAACTTCAGAAGCGGAGGGCTGTGACTCCTATCTACTAAAGCTTTGGAGAGCTTCCGACCTTTGCTCAGATATGGATCTCATATGGTACCATTTGGCTATTCCCAGAGGACTCCTCTGCCACTATTTTAGAGTGTTTTGATGTGAGTAAGTCCTTATTATATCTTTATTCACTGTCATAATTTGCGATGTTTTGTTTCAGGTAAGAACTTTGATTAGTTCATTTTTCTGTTGTTATCATTCAACATTTTAGCTTAAGGGCTGTCCTATTGCTTCCTTATTTGTAGTTAATGAAAATTTTTGTCACCTGATTTTGGTCACTTTATGCTAGAACTTTTTCCATTGCTTTAATGTCTTTTTATCATAGAATTTGTGCAGCTGGATTATGCAGTGTCGGAAGTATCCTTCAGAGCTCATTTGGATTTGTGGAACATGGGGTTTTTCAACAGGGCAGATTATCTATTATTTATTAAAATAATGTTTTCTACCTCCCTGTCTCCTTTGAAATTTTATTTTAGGTACATTTAGGTCTCATAGTTCTTCTAGTCATTAGCACACTTTTTTTCCAATTCTTTTTCTCTGTGTATTTAATTTTAAGTATAACCTATTCCTATGCCTTCATCATTGGACTTCCCTTTTTCTTTAGTAACAGTTCTATGGTTAATTTTACCTGTGGGTTTTTATATCTTAGTCATTATACACATCTCAGAATTTAATTTTAGGGTTTTAATATTCTTTTGTGTCACTACCTTGAGAACATCAGGAGTACAGTCTAATAACTATTTTATTGCCCTTATCCCCAAGTCATATATTGGTGTCGGATTCCTACTGATTTCAATTCATCGATGCATCTCTTTATTATGCTCCTGATTCCCTCATGCCTGATATCTTTGTTTTGATGCCAGGCATGATGAAGATTTTACCCCCAGTGCATACTAGATATTTATTTTGTTCCTGGAAATATTGTTTTTTTAGTTTTTTGGATTTTGCTCCATACACCAGCGGTACTCAACAATCAGTTCTACTGTTTGCTCTGAGGGACCATAGTGAGCTCAGGTGTCTGAACCAGTGTTGGCCACATGGAGGACACATGCCACATGGAGAACACATAACCTCTATACTATTTCTCTGCCATCCTCTTCCTACTAATATTCTTGAGCTTTGTTCTGAAACATGGTTGAATTATTTGAAATATATCCTCTGGGTCTTCTTCGAAAATTTGCAATGGATTAAATACTATTTTTCTCTCTCCACACCCACCTGAAGCGAGAATGTGACCCAATTTTGGAAACAAAGTAGGTGTCCTTTGTTGGGACAAGGACATACTAGGTCAAGAATGGACCCTGGATCTAAGGACTGTGTGAGAGTAGCTGCTACCAAACAAGAGGAACTGGACAGAGAGAATGGAGATGCTTTCCCAGCCAGGGACTCACAGCCCCAGAAGTCACCCATACCAACACACTGGCAATAGGAGTGCCTGGCTCAGGAATACACAGCATTGTTCCTACAAGGACCTGTTTGCAGTAACATGTTATGGTGAAACAGCCAAAACCCACAGGCGTGTAATCAGACGAGGAGACCTGCTCATTTAGTCTATGACTAATTCTGTCCCCTGGATGAGGACAGACACCACGAGTCTACCCTGAGTCGCATTGATTCAGAGTGTCCCACATGTAGTTGAGGAGCACAGACATTTCCAGCTCTGGATCAACTTGTTCCCCCAAAGCACTCCAACCCCTCTTCCCCATTCACAGCCCCTCCTGAATGGAGGTTGGGGAGAATCAGCCTGAGACTTGGGAAAGCCACTCAAAGACACAGATGGGGACCCAGCTGGACCCTGGAGCAGAGACAAGGGCTGGATTTATACCCCAGAACCTCATCTCCTGCAACCCAGGCTCCAGGGCCTAAGTGCTGAGAGATGGGGCCCTAAATGCTGTGCTTTCATTTCTGGGCGCTGCACCCTAAATATGTATGAAGTGTGGTGCCATCCATCCTCCGGATAGCTTCCGAAGTAGAGGCTGTTTATTAAATGTCTTGAGAAGAAAGGGGGTCTCTTCAGACCCCAAGAAGAACAAAAGTGGGAGGAATGAGGTAAAGGAACAGAGAGAAAAGAAAGAGAGGAGGGGAGGTGTGCTATGACAGTCTCCCAAACCCTCTAAGTTCTCTCTTCTGGGTTGAACTCTGGGGACTCTGAGACCCAGCCATGCTCATACACTGAGAGCAGCAAGCCTGGGTCTGCGTGTGTGACTCCTGAAGTCGCCTTCATCACTGAGGGGAGGCCAAACTCTGACCTGATACTGGTCAGCATTGACTCTACAGGGTGTGGTCACGCCAGCAACTCAGAAAACTGCCAGAGATACACTGATTAGAATGCTAACAGCCTCTGGGCTTCTGGTGATGGCAATCCGCTGATGTGACAAGGACGAGGATGGTGATGGCACTCCAGCTGCCCAGTGCCAGACACTGGCCAACCTCAGCCTTCTCCTCCCCATACCCTCACCACCCTCCTCCCAGGCAGGATCAGACCATTGAGACAGGCTGGACCTGTCACCCAATGTCGCTGTGTCTCCTTGAAACCCCAACTTTTTAATTCTCTGGCTTTGAAGGTGAAATCTGTGTTCTGGGGACACACAGAATGGTGAGTGCTCGTTAGAGAGAAATCTACGGGAAGCAGATGCCAGCAAGGATAGGGTCGGCCAGGGCCAGCCTTACTGGGAAGTTCCTCAGGACAAGAGAGAGTAAAGGGACATGGGGGCCTAAGGAGGGGCATTGGGTCTTCCTAAGACAGCAACTGCATCAGCAGCTTCTACTCAGAAGTTCCTTTAGTTCAAGTTCACTCCCAAGCATGTGGAAAACTGCAAGAGGCGGGCATGTCTTTCGAAGGAGGCGGGAGGGGATTTTCCAGTGGACCGCAGGTCAATCTTGGAGGACAAGCCCAGAATAGTCCAGTGATCCTACAAGAGGCTCAAGTGGATCTACATAACCCACTTGGGGGATGATGAGCTAAAGCATGCTGGGGTACATCTGTCCCAAGAGGAGGAGGTGTGCACACACCCTTACTGTCTCTCCATCTGTGCGGAGGGGAGGTATGCACACACCACTTACTGTCTCCTACATCTGTCCCAAAGGGGAGGTGTGCGCACACACCACTTACTGTCTGTTACTTTTGTCCCAAGGGAGGTATGCAGACACATGCATACTGTCTCCTTCCTACATCTGTCCCAAGGGGAGGTGCACATACCCACTTACTGTCTACATCTTTCCCAAGCGAGGATGTACACACACCCACTTACTGTTTCCTCAATGGCGCAATGCAACTGTCACTATACTCAGTTACAGAAACTGAAGCCCAGAGAGATGATGTGAGATACCCACATTCACTAGCTGCTGAGTTCTGGGCCAAGACCCACCCAGGATTGTCCTTGGCAAGACCTATGACTCTGAGTCTGAACCAGGAACAGTGGACCTCCAAGATGCGCTGTGAAGAGGCAATGGAAAAATATGAGTGATGGATAACTTGCTCCGTGTGTGTAAACTCTCTCCAGTGTGTGTGAGTGTGTTTGCATGCTCATGTGTGTTCCATATGTGCATGTGTGTGCATGTGTGTATGTATGGGTGTGTGGGAGTGTGTGTGAAAGAACTCACTTCAGTGTGTGTGCGCGTGTTGTGTGGGAGGGGGTTGTGCACATGTGTGTACATGTGTGTGCATGTATGTGTATGCATGTGTGTGCTTATGTGTATATTTGTAAGGGGCAAGGGAGTGTATGAGTGTGGGTGTGGTATGCCCGGAATCAAATCAGGTTTTTCCACCAACTAAGCAGGTCTGGTCAAATTATCCTTATATCTTTTTTCTTTTTTATTTTGTCATTGCCATTTTTGGCCTGTACTCGGACTACTTGTGTGGCTCTGTGTTCAGGAATCACTCCCGAGGACCATAGTGGTGTTGGACATCAAACTAGGGTCAGCCTCATACAAGGCAAATTACTTACCTGCTATACTATCTCTCTTGCCCCTAACTTGCCTTTGAAAGCACACTTTACAGTTCAGGCCTCAGTAAGTATTAGTTGCACCCTACTGTGCCAGGCCCTGTTCAAGGTGCTAGATGGTCTGGCAGGGAGGCAACTGCTCAGATGTTTGCGAGATCGGAAGAAAAGATGAGTAGAGCCCAGGTCAGCTACAGGGACAGGTGGGCTGGAACTGAGCCTCTGACTGCGGGAGCTGCCACCCCTGGCCGTGGTGTCCTGGTCAAGAGGTTTTCTGGAAGTCTCAGAATCTGTTTTATCAAATTTCTAGGGAAACAGAAGCTACAGGCCAGGTTCTAGTGCCAGTGACATAGTGAACTATAAATGTAAGCCAATCAATTCAGTAAAAAGAATTGAAACAAAAACAAAAACAGCAAACCCAGAGCAGTAAGACTTGACTCTTAGTGCCCATAGTGGAAGGAATTTTCTGCCCAGCACAGCCCTGGGCAGGGCCAGCTGGCAGGCCGTCCTTCAGCCAAGTAAATGTGAAGATCATGAGGCTTAAGCAGTTTATACTTGTGGTGCAGCCTCTGCAGAGCCCCATGTCCAGCTGAAAGACAAGAGCCTGAAGGTCAGCGAGGTCCAGCAGCCACCCCTTAGAGCTCACCAGCTGCAGCAAGTTACTCAGCACCCAAGTGGGCAGAGGGTCCCTCAGAGGAGGAGTGGCTGCCAAGTCCAGTGCAGAGCTGTTTCCCCAGCAAATCTCTGGCTCTGAGTCCCAGAAGTGCTCCCTCTCTCCCTATTGAGCCAAGAAGGGGGCGGGGGCACAGGTCCCTCCTCTGAGCCCTCCTTCAGTATTCAGGCTCCTTCTGAACTCTCCTCAGACACCTGTTTGTTGTCATACCCCTCTGTGTCGAGCAGGGTCCACTACAGAGATGCTGTGCAGGCCTCTGGGGACCCTGTTCTGTTCCTCCCAAAAGTCATTGCTTCTTGCTGAGCCACATTCCTGTACAAAGAAAATGAATGCCCCCTCCTCCCACCCCACTCCCCTGCACTCCCCGAGATAGAGACGTCATGGCAGTGGGTGGTGCAGGCGCGACCTGCCTTGCAGGGAAGTCCAGCCAGTTCTGTTAAGGCAGCTCCTGTTAAATCACTGACTTTAAATGCCTTGGCGCGGCATTTCCCCAATCTGGGATCAGGTGACTCGCTGGGGAGGTGGTGACAGTTGGCAGCCTTCTCCAGCAGCCGGCGGCCCGATCTTCCTTGTTCTTGAGGGCCTGCGGTGAGCTCATCCCCAGCTGCTGTTCCTTCCAGAACCCCAGGGCCGAGGACAGGGGATCAGGATGAGACCTCTGTCCTCCCGGCAGGCCCTAACAGCCTCTCTCCTCCTCAAGTTCCAGCTTCTACCCAAATTTACTGCACAGCCACACACATACACACACACTCAAATACACACAAATACACACATATAAACATACACACACATCCACTTGCTTGTTCCAGACTTGTTCTGAGCTGCCCAGTCTGGGTCTGTGTCCCAGAAGATCTGCTGTTCTCCCGTGATCCCCCCTTGCCTTTGCATGCGAAGGGACCAAGTGTCTCCCAAGAACCCTGCTACACCCATGGGAAGGTCCTCCCAGATGCAGACCCTAGTATTTTAACTCTTCCAGGAGAAGGAGAACTAGCGGCCCCACTAAGGATCTCTTACAGTGCCAATCCTTGAAGTGTAGCCCTGGGCCCCATTATTTTACAATACCAGGTTCAGTCCCTGAGGTGCTGGCTAAGCACATGTTGAGCAAGAAGTGAAGCCCAGAGGCCCTAGAAAACATGACATCTGCCAAAGTGTCTCATCATCACAAAAATGGCACAAGTGGCACAATAATGGCCTGTGACAGCCCATGCTTGAGTCTCCACAGAGTAGAAATTGCAAGCAAGATTGCAACCAGGAATGTGGGTCCCCGTCCCTCTGTCCTGCCCGGAACCCAACCCCATGAGAAGCTGCAGAAGCAAGCCCCAATAATGACATAAAAATCCCACCTGGGCTCAGCTACCTGAGCTTCCTGGTGCCTGTGAAGCTTAGTACATCAGACTGTGTGGGACGAATGCCTTCAAGGCTGGAGATGCAGTATCCTCTCCGTGGAGTCAGACTTGAGCCACTTGTGCGGGCCCTTAAAACCAGCTGTGCAGACAGGGCCAGCTGTGCGAATACAAACCAGAGTGCAGACTCCAGTCAGGTGTGCAGATGAGACCAGCTGGGCGAGCTACAGGCCAGCTTTGTGCAGAGATGGACAGGCTGGGCAGAGTTAGAGCACAGTACAGAAAGCAACCCCTGAGTACCACTAATTGTCACCCAAATCCCCCAAATTAATAGCACTGATTTTTTAAAATCCAGCTGGCATAATAGACTCTAGAACAGGGATGGTGGCAAATCCAGCGGCTTGGTAGCACAGGCCTCCCTGATCGCAGCTCCCCTGGCTATTTGTGAGAGCTACTGCTCTGCCAAGACACTGACTCTCTGAGGAGGCCCAGAATCATTCCCTGTGTGGACCATCAGCAGCTGCCCACTAAGAGGCGGAATCACCAGAGCCTGCTGGAATCTTATGAAGATGGGATTTCAATGCCCTAATCTACAAGCAGGTACAAGAACAGGAAAGAAAAAGCAGGAAGAGAAGGCCTTCCTCTGGCCATGTCCTTAGGGTACCCTCCGCGTCAGGCTCAGCAAGGTGCTCCAGTTAAGACCTCGAGGTCAGGGTGCTACCATCACCTTCGTAGCTACAGGCAGTGCTGATGTGTGGTGCTGGTGGCAAAGTCCACCCTCTGGCTACTCTCTACTTCCAAGCTATTGCCTCCCCATGCTTGAATGCCCTGTGGTCAGGCATTTTGTAACAAGAGGGATATATACTGGTAGATGCACTGTGGCATCATCTCATCACTGAGAGCTCGTCACTGTAACACAAACTTGTGTCGTTTGTGTTTTTATAGTGAATCCTCATGAATTACATCACAAAGTTATTCATGATTATGATTCAGGTGTACAATGTTCAATACAAACCCTTCCCCAGTGTCCACTTCCCCCTCCTCCAGTGTCCCTGATTCCCTCCCACCACCTATTTGCTTTTCCCTCTACAATTGTCTTACTGTTCCCTTCCTGACCTAGCCCCCACTCCCACCCAAGCTTCCTACAGGAGACCATTCTCATGCTCTTCCTCATTTTGAATGCCTTTGGGGCTTTTTTATTCCCCTACTACATTTCTTTTTAGTCCTTCTTCGTCTGGCAGCTAGTCTGGCCCTGAGATTTTATCAGCCTCTCCTTGCTCATCCTTCTTAATGCTGCGACACATTTGCAGGGCTCTTTCAGGGTCAGAGGAATAAGCTACATTTCTTTATATTACATATAAATTGAGATGATTCTGTGTCTGAGTCTCTGACTAACTTCTAATAGCCAAAATCTGGAAACAACCAAGTGTCCGAGAAAATAGATGATTGAATGAGAAGCTGGTACAAATGCACAGTGGAATACGACTAGGTCTTAAGACAAGATGAAGCCATACAATTTGCTGTCATGCAGATGCCCCATGTTCTCCTCAAATCTCACGTGTGATTTAGTTCTGCACACATGCTCTGTACAAAAGACCACCCTCCCATCCCCTTAGCTCTGTGCTTTTTGCTTGGGAATTTAGCTTTAAAAAAATAAAGTAAAACAAAGTTGGATTTTATATTTTTAGAGTTTAAAAAGAAATTAAAACACCATGATTTACATTCACAGATATGGGGCAGAGCTGCTACTAGCTCTCCCTGTGCCCAGCCACTCACGAGGTGCCTGGAAGGAATGGGCGGGTTCTAACCTGGCCCGCCACCCCAGCTGAGCCTTTAACAAACCTCCCACTCCGCCCAAGAGCCTCCATTTTCCACATCGGACTACTCCCTTGTCAGAACTCCACCCAACCGACCAGCCCTATCACAGCCTGGCTCACAGTTCATCGTAAATGCTGGATTTAGAGATGACTACAAGTATGTAACTACCCACACAGCAGAGCCTGGCAGGCTACCTGTGTCGTATTTGATATGCAGATACCAGTAACAATTATATAGACTTCATTCCCATGACCTGATGGAATGGTTTGAGGCTCTTGTATTTCCTGGAGCAAGCTGGTACCCCTAGGTCTACTTGCATGAGACAGGTCATATGGATATTTACTGGTGCCCGCTCGAAATCAATGATGAATGGGAAGACAGTGATACAGTGATACAGTGATGATTTACAGTTATTCTAAGCTGAGTTTAGGAGTATACTGTTCCAACAGCAATCCCCATTAGCAGCTCTGCCCCGTGTGTCTGTGTCTCTGGATCACAGATAATATCAGGCGGGAGTAGTTCATGGACAGGTCCACTGGACCTCCCAGATGGGAAGAGAGGTAGAGGTGAGGAAAAGAACCCAGCTCCATCTCCACAGGAAGCCTGGTGACTTTAGTATGAGACCCACATGCCTGGGCGGGAAATCATCTTCACTCTTGGGTGAAGCTCTGACTAACTGTGGAGTCAGACGTTAAAAATGGCTACTGTAATGGTGTGAGGTTTCCTCTGGATTCTTCAAGGCTCTATTTGAATTTGACAGGCCAGGGCCAGAGCCCCACCCTCCCTCCTGGATTACCTCATGATCAACTGCATGGGAGAGCCAGTAGCAGCTCTGCCCTGTCATCTGTGTCTCTAGACAACTTCTGACCACCTGGAGCAGTTCTTGGGTAGGTCCACAGGGCCTGGATACGTCTGGACACACATGGGGAAAGGACCCCAACATCATCTCACAGAAGCCCAGTGACTGTAGACACCGAGACCTGCATACCTGGGCTTGGGGAAATCTCAGGTCTAATTCAACCAGGCCTACAGTGACTAGTAAAGGCCAAGCCCTAAAGATGCAGACCCAGCAGAAGCTGGAGGTTTGGGACTCAGCTGCCAGGTCTGATGGGGCAAGGAAGGGAAGCCTGAAGGAGGTTGAGATAGGACCTAGAGAGCTATGCAGGCCTAATTGTCCTCCACGCCACCACTGGTGGCGAACTTCTAACCTTGCTTCCAGTCATTTTGGCTCTCATTTCTGCAGTCTTTGGGTTTCATCATACTTTGTTTTTTATAAGGAGGGAATATAGAGAACTGCTCATGGAAATACTGAAAATATTTGCAATTCTTCTCTTTAACTAGACCTATTATTTATCAGGGATGCAGTGTAGTTGCTGTGTTGGAACTAGACTCATTATAATTTATGGAGAGGATCCTTGTGTATAAAACCTATTCATCTATTGGCTTGAAGGAGGGTGCATTGAGGGAGCTCAGGGTCTGAGAGGGAAAGAAACATGCAAAATCCATTTCTGTTCTCTTTGATGCAAGATGAAGTAGCTTAGAGGAGCTCAGGCCACTCTAGTAGGAAACCACAAGCCCATTGGGAAATTACAGGGTGGGCTGGGGTGAAAGGAGGCAGAAACCCAGGGCCACCCTGAGAGCCATCAAGCCAGGAGGTGAAAACATGAAGAGCAGTGTCTCAGGAGATGCTGGGAGAAAAACTAGTTCCTGTGTTGCAACGGTGTCCCAACAGCGCCATAGTTGCAGCTGAGACTGTCTGGAAGAAGCCACCTCTGTCAAGGGATATAGCCAGTGGCACAGGGCAGCAAGCACCAAAAGACAGAACCCAGACTCTAGTAGGACTACTCTATTGTTGGAGTTGGTGATGGATAAAGAAAGTCACACCTGTGGATGTATTCCCCAGAGCAGAGGTAGACTTGCCAGACAGTCTTGGGTTCAGCTGCCTTCAACTTCGAAGGAGCCAGGGCCCGGCCATTTGGAGCCCTTAAGAATAACCAACAACTGACCCAGCAGAGATCACTCCATGGGTTCCCGCCCAGGCCCTGTGCTTTTTCCCTTCAAACCTGCATATGTCTTCAGGACCAGACAGAAACCCAGCTCGGGGCTGACTCACACTGTACATTCCACACAAGGGTGCAGCAACAGAGAGCACCAATGAGCAAAATGAATCCTCCCAAGAAAGGGGCTACAGATGACCAGGAAAGTGAGACCTAGTCCCATTTTACAAGACAGAACAGCTGAGAAGGTGACACCTGAATAGTGGGGTGAGGAAATGTCTTCATACAGCAGTATTATTCAGCTTAACCCTGAAGCCAGGGGGCTTTAGAAAGTAGAAAATAAAAATGCTTCAATTGTTGATTCCGTTGCATCTGTAGTTATCTGTAAGCCAAAGAAAGAAGTGAACCTTGGAAACAGCCAGAGCTGTCTCACAGCCTGTGGCCCAGAGTGCTGAAGGCGCTGGAAAGATGCA
This sequence comes from Cryptotis parvus, assembly GCA_021461705.1. Classification (NCBI taxonomy): domain Eukaryota; kingdom Metazoa; phylum Chordata; class Mammalia; order Eulipotyphla; family Soricidae; genus Cryptotis; species Cryptotis parvus. The sequence continues at coordinate 7,247 of JAJIBD010032066.1, read as the reverse complement.
CCTCCCTAGGCGCTCACTGCTGTGCCTGTAAGACTGTCCTTAAGCAGCCTCCTGAGATTTTCCGCACAGCTGCTCAACTTCATGTTTCCCACATCTCCCGGGGAACCCATGCTCCAGGAGCCTTCAGGACTCAGAGGCTCACGGATCCTCCTTTTACCTCACACTGCAGGGAGACATTTGGTCCTATCTGCCCAAATTCTTATATAAATGTATGTGTATATATATATATATATACATATATATATATATATATATACAGAGAGAGAGAAGCAATAAAATGAGTGAAGGCAAAGGGTCTTAAGTCACAGACACCTAGGTTAGAATCCAATCTTGGGCATCTCATCTGATTGATTATTTAAACTCTTGAAAAAGCATTTCCCTATATACTGGGTATATTTTAAAAACCACACCTTAAGGCTGCAGCCATCTAAGAATCATCATTCTAAGTCAAAACCCACGAGGGGAGAGCAACCCAGTTTATCGGAACTCACTGCCAATGGCCTCTGAGTTCTATATGGGAAGCAGGCAGTGGCGAGAGCAAAATCAACTTCAAGCCTACATGATCACAACCAGTGATCTCAGGGAAACAGACAGCTTCTCCTGCCCAGTGTCCATTTACTAAGCCCCAGGGACAGTCCTTACATTCACATGACCACTTCTGTAACAATCAATATGGTCATTGATATGACAGCTGTTCTGGGTAGTATATTATCCTTGCGGCCAGGGAGGAAAGCCCCTTCAAGGTACACCCACAGTCTCCCAGAATTCTGAGAATTAAAGGAAATTTCATTTTTAAAAGTATTAGCACATTGTATAGTATTTAAGCAACACTGTCAATATTACTGTCACTATGTAAGATAAAACCAGAAAAATTCCATCACTTACAGCTATAATGGAAATAACAGGTGCTAAACACAAACCCACATTTATTATATAAATGTTTTCAGAGTATTAGATCAATTGGTGGAGCAGGAAAGTAAATCTTTGTAGGGTAGGAAACAGCAGAAAGTGAGTGAGCACAACTTTCCTGGTTCATGTGGAGAGAGGTTTCTATTTAGCCCAGGAAGAAACACCCATGCAGAGCAGAAGAGATAAATAACAATTATGAGAGGTTGAGGCCCCAGAGCATGCAGGCAAGCGTTCTAGAGTAGAAAAAAGTTGTTTAAAAGGAAAAACACTCAAAAATGCAAAGTATTCTCTTCTTGAGTTTAAGCTCATCAGTGCCAGGCAAGTGAATAAATCATCAAGACCCAGAATATGGGAAAACCAATGTACAGGAGCAAATTGATGGAGATAATGCACCACCAACAGCTCATTTCCCAAGCAACTAGAGATGCAGAGCTTCAAAATACAGGGACATCAAGCTGGTAGAAGGGATTAGCTTCTAGGGAGAGAAATTAGCCCTACAGATGCTCCTGATCTTTCAAAGTAAAAACAGAAACTTAAAAGAAATCTCAAAGAATCAGAATATTTTCTAGTAATTTGCTTAAAATCCAGAGTGAAAGTGAAATATTTAAAAGAATTTCAAAACCTAGTGCTCTAAAGGGCATAATTAACAGAAGCCCAGTGTCCAAGCAATGAATGTCACATGTGCAAAAAGAACTATCAGAACCATAATGAAGAGAAATCAGTCATCAGAAATGGGCCAAGATATTACACTGTTGATAAATTATGTTGAGTAGAGAAGGAGTATTAAAGTCAATATTCTAATTATATTCCATACATTTAATAAAATATTACACCAAGAGTATATTAAATGCACCAAATAAAATTGCTAGAGAAAAAACATTGTACACCTTGAACATTACACTAGAAGGGTTTACAGAGGAAAGGCTACTATATATAGATTATTCAAACAGAAACATAGAAGATAGAAAAAGTATTGAGCAGGGCACTGATGTTCTGTGATATTCCATTGCTTTTACATAACAGAGATCTCAGAAAAGAAATTGGGGAAAATGTTTGAATAAACATTGATCAAAAGTTTTCAAAGCTGACAAATAACTATAAGCCTCCAGACATAATAGAATCTCAACAAAGTCACATACACACACACACACACACACACACACAAGACTTCCAATAAACTATCCTAGTCTTGATCACTTGGTCACCTGAATCCGTTATTCATCGATTTGCTCTGAGCAGGTGCCAGTAACATTTCCATTGGACCCTATCACGCGGTAATGCAGACCAATGGCATCTGGTTGATTCGAGAATATGGCAACCTCAGCTGATATCGCGAAATCTTCTCAAAATCAATGACCATCTTGTAGGTGGGAGGCCACGTGATCTTTTGACATCACGTGGATCCAGTCGGTAGCAGCTCTAGTCAGCGGTTGTCTCCAAATGCGCATTACATGTCCCAGCCCATCGAGATTTTTTGATGCCTTGGCAAATGAGACAGCGTTCCTGATTCTGGAATAGCGATGGAGGTCGCAACTCGGATTCCCTCTCACTGAGTGGCAGCGATATTCCAAGCATAGCTCTTTTGATTCCTCTCTGGGAGACCTGAATAGCTTCTCATCCCACTAACTTTCTGGGGCCCAGGTCTCTGAGGCTTATGTTAATGCAGAGAGGAGAATGGTGGAGTCAAAGAGATATTGCTTGGAAAGCCGGAGGTTCTTTGTCCTTTGCTATTTGCCGCTCTCTTCCTCCTGCGGCTCAGGTTTTGAGTCGTTCATCATGTTGACTTCTAGACTGGAATTTTATAACTGCATTCATAGATGTTTGTTCCATTGAGAGTGAATGGGGCCTCAGGAACTAGTTCATTTTCATAAACATAGTCTTCTTTAGATTCAGCTGTAGACCTATCTTTCTACATTCTCAGTTGAAGTCAGCCAGCATTTGTGATGCTTGGCTAATGTTTGAGTGTTATTAGAGCGATGTCATCAGCGAGCGGTGAGTGTAGTTGCTGACCATCTACCTTATCCCATTCCTTCCCATTCTAATTGCGCATGATGTTCTCGAGGGTGGCACTGAAGAGTTTTGGTGAAATGGTTTACTCAGATTCTCTTTAATAGCCACACATGCACCTGCCCACATACCAAATTCCACAGGATGGACGTGTAATGTCATTCCCAACGTTCTCCCTTCTGAAATTCGACGTGCCATTTCATTGTGGTAAAGAAGGGAACAACACCAGGCCCAGACAAAGTCAGACCAGAACACCTGAGATCTGCCATCGGTACTCATCAATACACTATGGCTCGGCTCTTCACCGCTGCCTGTCCGAATGCAAGGTGCCCTCAATGGAAAACCAGCAGGACAGTTCTACTGTTCAAGAAGGAGACGGTAACTACATCGGCTTTATCGCCCCCATCTGCCTGTTGTGCTCATCATCTACAAGCTGTTTACGGATCATCCTGAACTGGATTAGCAGAACCTAGATGAAGGATAACCATGCGAGCAAGCGGGTTTCGGGAAAGGATTCAGCACAATGAGCCATATCCACACAGTAACCAAGCTCATTGGGGTTTGTAGGGAGTACAAGATGCCACTCTGTCCGATTCATTGATTACAGAAAGCCTTGTTCTGTGGAGACGGGAAGCGTCATCGACCCCTAGTCAAGACAGGGTGTTCAAACTGACTACATCAAGATCCTTACGTGAGCTGTATTACGGATTCACCACCAGGATCTCACCATTCTACAAAAGTGATCTTTGATGTCAAATAGGGGTTTTGAGCAAGGGTGATACCATCCCTATTCACATCATCAGAAAATTATTTAAAATCAATGACAGAATAGAATGATGGTACAGTGTGGGCAGCTTACTTTATGGCAACAACCCAGATTTGATCACTGCCACAATATCGCTTTCCCCAAAAAGCCCTGCCAAGGAGTGACCCTGTGCTCAAGTTAGGCACAGATGGCAGCAAAAAAATGAATAAAAAATCAGTGAAAAAGGAGAACTAGATAGTCAAAGGTAGAAACAGAAAACAGGACATTTTACATGCAAAGGAGCAGACAAAGGACAGCTGGCTTTTCCTGGGAAACAGTCAAATCAAAAGTCTGTGGACAGATCAAATAATGGAAACCAAATCTGTTTAAGTTAGAACTATCAGCAAAAATGAAGGTGAAATAAAGATCAATTTTTCAGCACAGAAAAACTGAACAATTCATCACCTAAAGATCTCCACTTTATAAATATTAAAGAGTCCTTCAGGAAGAAGGAAATGATATCAAATGAAAATCTCTGCTACCAAAACGGCGTTTATCAGAAAAAGCAAATAAATAGATAAAGAAACAATTTCATCATTTAAAATGATTTTTTAAAGATGGTTGAATGTCTAAATGTCTAAATCAAAAATTAAAAATTTATCAGGCTGGAGAGACAGACCAAAGGGCTGAGTGCATGCTTTGCATACAGGAACTCGAAAGCTTCAACCCCAGTCCCACTTGGTTCCCTCAGCACCACTGTAGGAGCAGCCTCTGAGCACTGAGTCAAGTAGCCCCCCCAACAGGCAGAGAGAGGCACAGAGAGACAGGTGTGAACCACTGACACTGTCTTCCGTTCATCATCGATTGAAGCGAGTGGGCTGTAACCTCTCACTATGTCCTGTCTCATGCTAGTAGAGCCCAAGGACACCTGCTTGCTCCCGTGTCGTGTTTGATATGCAAATACCAGTAACAATTTTAGACCTCATTCCCATGACCTGATAATGGTTTGAGGCTCTTGTAATTTCACTGGAGCAAGCAGATTGTGAACCTACCCCCAAAAAATAATAAATGATTATCTTTCTTGGAACACATGACAAGAAAAATACTTGACAAAATGTTAAGAATAAAGCAAATGGAAGCATATTGGTTGTGCTTATTTTACAACCTGAGAAGTGATGGTTGGGAAAGGAGGAAAGAAGTAGACAACATGTGACATAGAACCCAGTAGGTGGACGAGATATGACATAGAACCTTGGGTGGACAAGATGTGACATAGAACAGTAGATGGACAAGGCGTGACATAGAACAGTAGTCTGGGGGCACTTTGGTGCAATAGTCGGCACATCAAATGAAGGTGCAATAATTAGGTACATCAAAACCATTACAGCATATTTACCTAAACTATAGTAAAAAATGCTTTAAAATACATGACAGGTGACATATTATTACCTGAGCTATTGTAATAATTTAAAGTTGCATAATATAAGCTCTACAAAAATAACTGAGTATGACTTATAAGAGATTGAAATGGTGGAATCACATAAGAAATAATTTAAGTGAGAGAGCAGATAAGAGAGGAAACCCGCAACAAACAACAGATAAGAGTAATAGAAAGCAAAAAAGAAAGTAAAAATAAATAGAATTTAAAATTCTTTTTTAAAAAGAGCAATAGAAAAGAAAATAAAATGAGTATTTTAAGCTCAACTATCTCAACAATAAGATTAAATGTAAATAGTGCAAACACTGAATTGATCCAGAGATGGCCTGGGTAAATTTTTCAGAAAAAGCTGGCTGACTGCTGTTATTCTCTTCCTATTTCCCAGTGCCCGTACTGGTACATTCCCTGGAATATGTTTAAGCGTCGACACATGTCTGGAGAATGAATGAAATATGAATGAACTGTGCGCAAGAACAGCGCTGGTCTCTGCTTGCACTTTGGAAAAGACAGCTACTTCCCATGTTCCTGAGCTCTAGGGATCATAGATGATGTCCTGTCCCCAAACATATGCCTCTATTTCTTGGTAATCTCCTGGAGAAGTCTGTTCATGCCTCAGCTAACTTTCCACATCTGTTGAAGGAGGTGATGGTCTCAAATCATTAACATTGGTTAATGTTAATGATGTACGTGCTAACAGTAGCATTATCTCTTTTTGAGAGATACAAGGACCAGCCCTGGGCAAATCTGGGATTTCAGGGTAGCAGAAGAGCCCTCGAGCTTTGTTCGCTGACACTGAGATGAAGGTCTGGATGTAAGAGGATAATTTTATCAAATTCACATTTCCCTATTATATCTACTAATGGTAAAATCCTTCTAAAACTCAGAAGTATGTCTCTAAGTTTATATTTAGAATTTCATATTTTTATCGGTAATATGGAAGATCTCGTCTCTAAAATACAATTGACTCTCATTCATTCGATTAGTCATAATTGGAAACTGCATTATCTGTAATAAAACTGTTCTTTGCTAAATCTCTTAATAATGTCAAAAGCAGGGGTCATAGAAGATAACATTAATATTCAGAACACTTTGCTTTGCAGTGCTAAGGTACTAACTGTGACAATGATAGTACCATATCATTTATCAGAGTTCAAGCTTTTACCACATGCCACTCCTCTCCTTCTACCTATCGCCACCAGGTGTGGCTTTGGGTGGTCCACCTAACACCCAGGCCCAAACTGCCACATTCTATGGTTCCTAGCATTGTACTGTTCAACCCTGTGGACTGCAAGGTCTCAGGGTAGCCCCAGGGACTCCTAGAAGACACTACCTGGGGAGAGGCCCTCAAAGGAAAAATAATAATAATAATAATAAGACCAGAAGTATGAATATTTATCAAATTAAAGTAGGAATAATTTACTGAGCTACAAGGGTGTTTGCAAGGGAGGTGAGAGTGTTTAAAAGTGTTTCTTGGGGGAGTTCCTCAGACAAGAAGGAATATCTGGAGTGGATTTGCTCAACAGTTAAGCACCACTATTAATTGTACCAAGAAAATTCTCAACACAAGAATAGTAGCTAACATCTTTGAGCACCTTGGGGGTGGATTGTCTCTATAACCCTCACTAATGTTATGAAAATGTTACTGGCGCCAGCTCGGAGCAAATCGATGAATAACAGGTTCAAGAATCAAGTGATCAAGTGATCAGTCGAACCCTCACTAATAGAATATGATTAATTATAAAGCTCATTCTATCCAGGGACCCAACACACACAGAATTGCGCAACCTGCCCAAGTTCACCCCATTAGTCAACAGCTGCACAGAAAGTTATGTTCCATAATATAACTTTCTGGTGTTATAATGAACACATTTTTACTTTCACTACTCTCTTAAGCCCCTCCATCATAGTGCTATCCATTAAAATTAGGAATACTAATGGAGCTATCCATTAAAGTAAAGTTAATTTTAGAGCTAAAGCAGTTTGTTCTCCACATAAAAACCTACCTGCTTTCTTTCAACCCCATCCCACAAGCATGTCCTCAAGCCTGCCCGTGGTTCTATACTTCATACACCACAGTCAGTACCTTCTAACATCCAGATCTTACTCCAACATTATCTTATGCTCTTGAACACTCTTAGTGACTCTGAG
>JAJIBD010032065.1:0-122824 GCA_021461705.1 Cryptotis parvus | reverse complement strand
GTCTGAGACAGTAGTGCAGAGACAGTAGTTTCCAGGGGATGGCAGGGCAGATGAGCAGCGACTGCTTAACTGAGTACACTGGAGAAACACCCAGCTTTACATGTAAGTGGTTTATCTCAATTCACACACACACACACACACACACACACACACACACACGGAACAACCAGATAGAAAGGACACAATTATTTCAGTTACTCCAAGGAAATCAGTTTTAACACCTTCTGCTCAGAGAATCCCACCCCAAGAATCCTCTCTTTAGTAGCAGCTCTGAAACATAATTGCTTGGAAAATCTTTCATGCGTGGGGACGAAGTTCTTGGAGGTGAAGGGCATTTTTATTTTCTTGCAGCTAACCCCAAAGTCCCAGCCCCTGGTAGTGGGAGGGTGTTGAGCCGGTAGCAGATGGAAGCATGCCAGGCAAATGCCTTCAGCCTGTGCCAACCAGACCCCACCCTGAAGCTTCTACTTACTCATGATGCCGTTTGAAGCAACTGTCTTCTTTACTGAAATTCCAGAAACTCAGGGTCAGAGAGACACAACACCAGGTAGGACACTTGCCTGGCACATGGTCGACTCCGGTTTGGATCCCTGGCAACCTATATAGTGCCCTCAGCCAGGAGTGACCCCTGAATGCAGAGCCAGGAGTAGGCCCTGAGCACAGCAGGGCGTGCCCCCAACCTAAAGATAAGAAGTTCCAGAAACTCAGAAGCTAGAATTTTTTTTGGGGGTCGCACCTGGAAATGCTCAGGAGTCACTACTGGCTGTTTTTTTTTTTTTTTTTTTTTCGAGTCACACACCTGGCAATGCTCAGGGGTTACTCCTGGCTCTGTGCTCTCTCAGGGGTTACTCCTGTCTCTGCACTCAGGAATTACTCCTGGAATTTGTATTGTTTTTGTTTGGTTTTGAGCCACACCCAGCAGTGCTCAAAGCTTACTCCTGACTACGCTAAGGGATCACTCCTGGTGGCTTAGGAGAAACATATGGGGTGCTGGGGATTGAACCAAGGTGGGCTTCATGCAAGGCAAGCACCCTAATCACTGTACTCTCGACTCAAGGAATTATAAATCAAATCTTTATGCCTTTATGACCATTCCTGAGTGCAGAGACAGGAGTAAGCCCTGAGCACGGCTGAGTGTGGCTCAACACCCTCCCTTCCAAAAAACCCACACAGACATACTTTTTTTTTTTGCTTTTTGGGTCACACCCGGCAATGCTCAGGGGTTACTCCTGGCTCTGCACTCAGGAATTACTCCTGGCAGTGCTCGGGGGACCATATGGGATGCCGGGGTTGGACCCGGGCCGGCATGGGCTGGCTGCGTGCAAGGCAAATGCCCTACCTGCTGGGCTATCACTCCGGCCCCACATACATACTTTTTTATAGCACCTTATTAAAAGATCCAAGCCATTGGGCCGGGAGATGGGTTCTTGTGAGCCCCATCCTACCTTCCCCCCTGCACCACAAGGAAAAGAAGGAGAAAAAAGAAGGAAAAACCAGACAGATGAAAGGTTTAGCTCAGGCGAATGGAGGCTGCACGCCTGGTTCCATTCACTTCACACTCACGCTTCCAGTTCAGACCCCTGCTTGGGTCTTTCCCATGTAATTGGGGTAACACAAATACCTGCTCCTTTGGGGAGACATTTAGACGTCGGAAAGTAGGGATTTGCTGATGAACTATAGATGTGAGGAGGCTTTTAGATGAAATTTACTTTCTTTACTTTTTTTGTAGCTGAATTGCTTTGTTGTATAATTCTAGGTTTCTAGACTGTGGGACTACTATTGAGTAATACTTTCTCTTTTATTTTTCTGTCAAACAACGTGTTATTAGATTAGTTCTGTTTTTTGTTCTGTCAAGCACTGAGAGGGCTGGAAACATTGTAGGTGGGGGTTAGATGCCAAGTAGCCTATTTTCCAGTGAGTCTGGATCCAGAGCTCTGTCCCTGGAGGCTCTAAGGAGAAGCTCCCGAATTCCAGGCTTCCTTTTTGAGTGCCTGACTGAGGTGGAGTTGGCTTGTTTGTGTTTCTGCTATTTGGCCACATCTGGCTGTGCTCAGGGCTTTCTCTGGTTCTGTGCTCCTGAGAGCCAATAGCTTGGGGGACCTTAGGGGGGGTGAAGGAGATCAAACCAGCGTTAGTTGCCTGCAGGTCAGCAGCTTACCTGCTGTACCATCTCTCCATGGATCGAGAGCATTCTCAGTGAGCTCAGGCTCCTCTTGAGTCTGGGGACGGCGTGGGACAGGCTGTGATGTGTGTGCCAGCCTTCCCTTGGAGCGGTCCTTGGGCTCGATGTTGACCCCATCTCTGTCCCCTCTTTGGGGAATGCTTTCTTGGTTTTGCCAGCTGACCTGCAATATGCATCCACAAACCATCCTGTTCCCAGAGTCTTCAGTTTCCCTCCCCATGGTCTTCCTCGGCCCTTCTCTGATGGGCCAGAGTGCTGAGCTGAATCCACATAGATTCCAAACCCAAAAAGCATAGTTACCTGCACAGAACCACAGAAATAAATACAGGGGTGGGGAGTGATAGTCCAGTGGGGAGGGTGTTTGTCTTGCACGCAGCCGACCGGGTTTGATCCCCAGCATCCCATATGGTCTACCGAGCATGGCCAGGAGGTGTAGAGCCAGGAGTAACCTTGCAGCATTGCTGGGTGTGGCCCAAAAAAGGATAGATGGATGGATGGACGGATGGGAGGACAGAGCGGCTGGACGGACAGATGGACTGGGATGGACAGACAGACAGATGATAGATAGATAGATAGATAGACAGACAGACAGACAGATAGACCAATAGACAGACAGACAGACAGACAGACAGACAGACAGACAGACAGACAGACAGACAGACAGACAGATAGATAGATAGATAGATAGATAGATAGATAGATAGATAGATAGATAGATACATAGATAAAAAATAAAGAATAAATAAATAAACTTAAAAAAGAAAGAAATACGGAAATAGACCATTGTTACCAGCCTTTGTAGTCCCGTCACGGGGACTGGGGGGGGGGGGGAAGATCCTCATGTAGGTGTTCCTAAAATAGAAGGCTTAGGGCTGGAGGGAGAGTACAAGGGTTAAGGCATTGGCCTCACAAACTGCTGGCCCTTATTCAAATCCCCGCACCACACATGTTCCTGTAGGTAAGCATTGCTCCTGAGCAGAGCCAGGAACAGGCCCTGAACACTGCTGGGTGGAGCTCAATCCCCCGTCCCTCAATATATTAAATTAAAAAACAACAAAATTTTAAAGCCTCTCAGATGTGTGGCTGCATATTCATGTTTTTTGGGTGGGGGGGCGTGTTACACCTGGCGGTGCTCAGGGGTTACTCCTGGCTCTGCACTCAGGAATTACTCCTGGTTGGGCTCTGGGGACCATATGGGATGCCCGGTCAGCTGCACACAAGGCAAACGCCCTATCCGCTGTACTCTCACTCCCGTCCCCATATTTATCTTTGGCCACTCTTAGTTTCCAGCCACTGGAAACTAAGAGTGGCCAAAGATAAAGAGGCTGTTTCTGAAGGTGTCTGAGTGGCCTTGTTTGTTGCTGGCTCTTTGGAGCTACTCCACCCGCACCTGGTATGAGCAGAGTGTTCACCTCCTCCAGGCGATGCTCCCCAAGGGACCCAGCTCTGTCTGTGGAGATGACCTTGCAGTTTCCTTTAGTCAGTCTTTGCCTCATCCTGCCTGGCTTTAAGAAGTACTTTACCTGCTCAGCTCTCCCCTTCTCTCCCTTCCAATGGCCTCCCAGTCCCCATCCATCACACCACACATACATAGCCTACTGTGGAAATTAAAAAAAATCTTTTGCATTCAAGAAAGGGATAAAGTCAGAGAGATATACAAAGGTTAAGGTGCTTGCTTTTTGTTTGTTTGTTTGTTTGTTTGTTTGTTTGCTTGCTTGTTTGGGAGCCACACCCAGTGATGCTACTGGCTCTGCACTAAGGAATTACTTCTGGCAGTGCTCAGGGGGTCTATAGGAATGCCAGTGACTGAACCAGGTCTGGGCATACAAGACAGGCACCCTGCCCACTGTACTATCTCTCCAGTCCCTCAGGCACCTGTCTGCAGAAATGATTCCTCAAGCACATGGTTCCCAAGCACTACCAGGAGTGATACTGAGCACAGAACCAGGAGTAATCCCAGAACACAGGCAAATATAATCCACCCCAATACCTACCTCCAGTCCCCAAAAAAAGAAAAGAGGCAAAAAAATGCAATTAAATGAAGTTCATGGATAGGGCTTGCTTTTGACATAGGTCATTTCTTATTTTGCTTGCAAACATCAATGTGGACGCAATTAAGATGACGTTGAAAGAAAAACCATCTTGAAAATGTTGAGCTTTGAAAAAGAAAAGCCATTTGGGGGAAACTTTTGGCCAAGTCACTCAACTGGCATGTAATTAGGACGTTATTTGCCTGGCTTTAATGTCTGGTCTTTTCTTGAGGAATACAACATTCTCTAAATGCTTAACATTTTTTAAAATGGGGGCTGGAGAGATAATAGAGCAGGTAGGGTATTTGTCTCACAGCCGACCGGGGTTCAATACCCTGGCGCCCCATATGGTCCCCAAAAAATCCCACCAGGAGTGATCCCTGAGAGCAGCAGAACCAGGAGTAAGCCCTGAGCACGCGGGGTGGAGCCCCCTCCCCTCTCCCCACAAAGAAAACCTTTTAAATGCTTACACTTTAAATTCTTTAAAAATCCAAGTGTACTCATCACAGACCAAGTTTATTGTATTTCTACCATTTATCACTGTATCACTGTCTTCCCGTTCATCATCGATTTGCTCGAGCGGGCACCAGTAACATCTCCATATGACCTGTCTCATGCGAGTAGAGCCCAAGGGCACCTGCTTGCTCCAGGAACATAAAGAGCCTCAAACCATTCCATCAGGTCATAAGAATGAGGTCTATAATTGTTACTGTTATCTGGCATATCAAATACGACACGGGTAGCTCGCCAGGCTCTGCCGTGCGGGTAGCATACTCTTGTAGTCATCTCAAAAATCCAGCATGTATTGATGAACTGCACGCGGCCGCAAGCGGCCACGCGATCCGGGCTGTGATAGGCTGGTCTGCTGGGTAGAGTTCTGATGAGGGGGAAGTCCAGATGTGGAAAATGGAGGTCCCCACGGAATGGGGGTCGTCTGGCTTGTTGTGAGGCTCTGCTGGGGTGGCGGGCCAGGACTAGAACCTGCCATCCCTCCCAGGCACCTCCATGAGCAGCTGGGCATAGTGAGAGCCAGTAGCAGCTCTGCCCCATGTCTGTCTCTGGATGGTAGTCTCTCACTACCATTTATATGTTCCGCAATGTTGCTTGCTGTTAAGCTGTGGTATTGACTGTCTCCAGAGAGAATGGCTGTGTTTTGACTGATGGCTCCTGCATTTAGTGAGTCAGAGCCTTTCTTCCTGCTCCCTGGGTCCCATATTGCAAGACTTGTGTGGAGAGGTGTTTTCGTTTTTTGTTTGTTTGGTGCCAGCCATTGGCTCCACAATTCTTCATGCCACCATTCATTCTGCCACCTAGCACCCATCCCTAGCCCTAGAGGGAGACTCTGAAAATTAATTCTAGGGGCCAGAGAAATAGTGCAGTGGGTTGGGACTTGCTTGTATGCTGCTGGCCCAGATTCAATACCTGGCTTCGCCTATGGCCCCTGGCCCTGAGTAAACAAAACACCAAATAACCAAAACACAAATAAACAAACAAAAAAAATCCTGAAGTATTAAGATAAATTAATTCTAGCTGGGCTAAAACTTTTATACATTAATTTATACTGAATTTACCCTGTTGTGGGATTTATTAGAAGAAAACTAGATAGTGTGTATTTCTTCTATTGCTATAAATATGTGTTAAATAGTCATAATTATATTACTATTCTTTTTGGATTTTTGTTTGGGGGGGGAATTTTTTTTGTATTTTTTTTTTGTATTTTTTTGTTTACCCACTGTATGATCTCTTTCAGCTATTATTTTAAATTTAATTTAATTTTATTATCCCCCCCCATATTATTACACCATTTTAGACACACAATTGAAAGATGCTCATGTAGAGCTTTGGTTCCACAGTGTTCCAACACCCATCCCTCCACCCAAACCCATCTCCCATCACCAATGTCCCCACTTCCCTCCCCCTACCACACCCCAACTACTTGGCGGGTTCTGTATTTCATTTCTCTCCTCTTTATCTCTCACTCCCACCAAACCTTCCTGCACATCATGGAACACAGCGCATCAAAAGACATTACTGTTTCCACTATTTTACTGCTCCGTGCTGCCGCTATGGCCGCGCGACATGGGGCTCGAACTGGTTTTGCTCTGTTAACCTGGTCTTGAGGCAGTTTCCCAGCGTCCGGACAGCAAAAATGGTGGCTAGTGTGGATGGGCGAGTCTCATCCGGTTGCTTCCGGGACCCCCCAGAGGCGATGGGCCTACTTCCAAAACCCATCTGCCCTGGGTTGGGGGGGCACAGTCAGCTGGGCCCGGGCGAGCCGGAGTTCCAGCCTCCCCCCAGCCGCCGTGGAGGCTCTTCATGCTATGGCTGGTGGGCCCAGGGCAGCTCCTGGGCGGGGCCACCAGGCTCGAACAAATGGAGGGGAGAATGGCTGACCCCTGACTCCATCTGACGAATTCCCAGTGATTCTCGCTTCTGGGGAGCCGCCTACCTGGGCTCCAACTGGTTTTGCTCCTGTTAATCTGGTCGTGAAGCAGTTTCCCCAACGTCCGACAGCGAAAATGGTGGCTAGTGTGATGGGTGAGTCTCATCCAGCTGCTTCTGGGACCCTCGGAGGCCATGGGCCCTCTTTCACTATTTTTTTCTTGCTTTCTTTTTTGGGTCACACCCAGTGATGCTTAGGGGTTACTCGTGGCTCTACACTCAGGATTTATTCTTGGCGGTGCACAGGGGGCCATATGTGATGCTGGGGATCAAACCTGTGGTGAGCTGCATGCAAGGCAAACGTATTGTTCCCCCCTTCTTCAGCCATTTGTTGTCTATTTTTTCTTTTGGGTCACACCCGCAATGCTCAAGGGCTACTCCTGGCTCTGCACTCAGGAACCACTTCTGGCGGTGCTGGGGACCATATGGGATGCTGGGGATCGAACCCTGGGCCGGCACAGGCCAGCCGCGTGCAAGCCAGCTCTCCATCCCCCTTCCAGTGTTCTTGGGGTTTATTTTATGGATCATCGCAACTGCCTTTGATGAAAGACAGGTTTACGGAGTGAAGCCTTTTACCAGATGAACTGCTTCTTGGGAAGTCTCAGAATTCCATCGTTACTTGTCTTGTGCGGTTAAGAAGAAGCTTTTCTCCTCCATGGCATTCAACATCCTTGTCCTTTGTTCAGGGATGGTCTGAGCAAGCCTAATTCCCACAAGGAACACATAGAAGTACCCAGGCTATGGGTGTTGGAGGACATGTTTAGCTAATCTGGGAGTTTTGTTGCTTTGCTCACTCCCATCTTAATCTTATTTAAGCCAAGGTTCATTCTAATGAGATCTCTCTTCTATGTAAACACTGCTAGAGGGTGTGGCAGTTACAGAAGTCACCTTGATTGAATAACTTCTGACTTATACATCTACTAAGACTTCTATGTTTTCTAGATTGGGCACAGCTCCTCTTTATACCCACTGCACCCAACGTGGGACAGTTAGAATTTACCAGGAGACTACCACCTGGCTACGCTTGAGACTAATGGAAGACTATAGGAAGGATCATACTAGTTTGCTCTAAGCAGGCGAGTGTGACCCTTTCAGTACATAAGAACAAGATACTCAGAATCACCCTGGTGCAGATAATAATAAGAAGGACCTTGTGGGTACCATCTAGATTACATGAAGCTCATGAAGTTAAGATGTATTACTTTATATCAGCCCCTCTCTCTCCAGTGTTTTACATAAGAGATAATCTCGGGATTAGTCCTTGGTAACCTTTGTTTATACCTGCAATAGGGTGTGGCACTACACTCTGTTTAGGGTTCTTTGTTGGCATGACAACCTCCCGATTGGATTACTTTTGGTGTATATAAGGGGCTGACTTGAGGCCCCTTCACCTTTTGCCTTTTGGTTCCTCAGCCTTCAGCTTTTGGCTCCTGCTGGCTTTTGGCTTTGGCCTTTTGCTCTTTGGCCTTTTGCTCCTTCTGGGTAGGACTCAGCTCGGGTGACATCCTCTCTCTTTGGTGGGAGACTTAGGCTCTTTTGTATGGTCTAAGTTCGGACCAGAGCTAGAGTTTGTTCATTATATTGGATTGCTGTGGAAGAGCTTTTGTACTATTAAAAGCCATTTTTGGAACTGCACCGGACTCGTGAGTTTTCATCTTTCTCCCAGCGTCCTCGGAGGTAGAAGACAACCTCTGTCCTGACACTGTCAGGGGACCCTGGCGGCGTTCCCGACATATGGGCATATCTACAAAATGTGATTTTTTTCTTTTGGCCTTGGACCCACATCCAGCAGTGCTCAGGGCTTACTTCTGGCTCTGTGTGCTCAGGGGTCAAGCTCCGGCAGTGCCCAGGGGAAGCACATGGCGTGCTGAGGTTCAAACCAGTAAGGTAGGTGTCTGACATGCTAACTATCTTTCTGGTCCCAAGTAATGATTTCTTTTTCTTTTGACAAGGAAAAGGCCTTTTTTTTTTTTCAAAGATAGAATTATTTTTTGTTTATTTTTAGGTCATACCTGGCTACCCTTAGGAGATACTCCTTGCTTCTGCACTTAGGGATTACTCCTGCCAGTGTTCAGGGGACCATATGGATTCTTGGGATTGACCCCAGGTCAGCTTCATGGGAAAGCAAATGCCCTACCCACTATACTATCACTCCAGCACCCCTATGTGATGTTTGCTTGCTTTAGAAATTTGGTGAGAAGGTTTTATGCAAGATATATTTTTTTAAAAAATGCTTGCACTTTATTTGGACACCGTGGGTTCTGAAGTTGTTCACAATACAGTTGTTTCAGGTATTCAATGTTCTGACACTAACTCCACCCACCAAGCGTTACTGTCCTCTACCAATGCCCATAGTTCTCTGTCCATTCCCTTAGCCTAACCCCCCTTATCAGGCACAAAATAATTTACCTTATATAGATGTTTGTTACAACAAATACCTCACAATGGTGTTATTAAAGCCATTGCCCTACTATTTCCTAAGCTGTCAGGTGCTAGCTGGACCATCCACCCAGCCCCAAAGCATCTGTCTTTTTGTTTCCCAACACCCTGACAGAGAGTAAAAGAAAAAAAAATGCATTTGAAAGTTTGCATTCTTACCTGAGGAGGGATCACTTGATCACTTGACATCCTGTTATTCGTCTATTTGCTCGAGCAGGTGCCAGTCATGTTTCCATTTGACCCTATCACATGCCAGTGTAGCCCAATGGCATCTGCTTGCTCCAGGAATACAAAAAAGCCTCAAACTGTTCATTCAGGGTCTTGACGAAGAAGTCTGACCATCTTGTAGGGATGCGTCTAGATATGAAGAAACACAAACAAGAGGCAAAAGGTCAGCCTCTAAGTTCTGCATTGTGGACAGGCCTCCCTAAGGGGGCCCTGCAAAGGGCTGGAGTGTGGACAGGCTGGGCTACCTGCACAGCTCTCAGCTGAAAAGAAAAATGAACTTACTTCCCCTGAGGGCTAGTGAATAAGACTTCAGCAAAATTCCTCCCTTGAAAAAAAAATAAACAAAACAAACAAAAAAGAATTCCCCCTTGCCCAAATGTTGAGGGGCTGGAGCTATAGTACAGCAGGTTTGCCTTGGGGTGCAGCTGACCTGGGTTCAATCGCTGCCATCCCATTTGGTCCCCTGAGCTCCCTTAGGTAATTTCTTTTTTTTTCTCTCTCTCTTTTTTTTTAGGCAGCCTAGAGTGGGGTGGCTGCCTTTCTCTGTTTTTTTTAAAATTTTTTTTTATTTTTGCAATTACAGAGATATAAAATTAAAAACTTCATATTTGGGTTTTGGTCATACAGTGTTCCAGCACCCATCCCTCCACCAGTGCCCATTTCCCACCACCAACGTCCCCGGTTCCCTCCCCCTCCCCAGCCCGCCCCCATGGCAGGTTATTTCTTCCCCTTTCTCTCTCTTTCTCTTTTCCTTCCCTTCCAGACTATGGATTACAGAACATACATTAAAGGGTTGTCATGTGTATCCTTTTGCCTCTATTTAATGCTCAGTTTTAGGTTGGCATTAGTGCCCTCGACAATTGTTAGCACACTGTTCCATATTCTGTCTTACCTAGCCTCTGACTCCCACACGTTTGTGATAATTTCCACCTTTGACAAGACCTAGGAGTAATTTGTGAATGAAAAGCCTGGAGCAACCCCCTGAGCATTACCAGGTGTGTTCCCCACCCCATCCTTATTGGATAGTTCCATGGCAAGTCTAGGGCAGGCTCCCCTAAATTATAAACCCCAGATTATTTTTTACTTGTTTTTTCAGATAGGGAGGGCATACCCAGTGTCACGTCAGAGATAATTTCTGGGGTGGGAGGAAATCTGGGAACCATCTGGGATGCCTGGTATTAAACCGAGTTGGCCACAGTCGACAAGAGCTCTACCCACCATGCTATTTCACCAGCCTCTATTTTAATTCTTCAAAGTTTTTTTTTATTATGGCACTGTGATCTAAAAACTTATTCATAATGAAGTTTTAGACATATAAATGTTCCAACACCAATACTACCGCCAGTAACTCCTGTGTTACAGGCAATTTCGATCAGGAGTTCTCAAGCTGAAGATGCAGCAGAATACTTGGCTGGCTTGTATGGGGCCAGGGAGCCGGAGCAGAGCACACACTTGGAAGGGGAGGACCACTTTGAACTGCTGTGGAGCACCAGTAGGAAGTAGGCCCCCGGGCAAGACCGGATGTGCTCCCCCTGAACAAGAACAGGACTAAAGAGATGCAAAATAAACGCAGACTAACCAGGAAGCACAGATTGCTGGAGCCCTTCTCAGTTGCTGGCTGGGTGGGTGCAGGGGCTCAGCTGGAGAACTGAGGTTTCTAGAGAGTTCTTCCAACACTGTAAATGCTTCCTTTGCAGAGTGGGGTGCACGACCTCTTCAACCCCATATGATCCCCAACATAGAATGCTTTCTTTATTTTTTAAAGTTTGTCTACACCTGTTATTGCAGAGCAGGGGATTAAGTTCATGGGCTCAGACTTGCTCTGTGTGCAAGCAATGTGTCACCTCAGTGGCCTCAGCCCACGCTCATGGGGGGTCTGAACTCGTAGCCTGTTGATCTGAGAGATACTTAGTTCCCCCCCACCCAGGTTTATTCATGTGCCTCTTTGTGTGCCTCCTCTGTCCTCCCACAATTTCAGTCCTTTCTATCTATTGATCTCATGACATCCCGTTATTCATCGTTTAGTTCGAGTGGGCACCAGTAACGTTTCCATTTGCCCTATCATGTGCCAGTGTAGCCCAATGGCATCTGGTTGCTTCAAGAATACAAAGAGCCTCAACCCGTTCGATCAGGGTCTTGACTAAGAAGTCTGACTATCTTGTAGGTGGGCGGCCACGTGATCTTTTGGCGGCCACGTGATCTTTTGACATCCCGTGGGATCCAGTCGGTAATGGCTCTAGTCCAGAGGGCATTTCCAAATTGCATTACATGTCCAGCCCATCTGATTTTCGATGCCTTGGCAAAGCGAGACAGCGCCCCTGACTTTGGATCGCCGGCCGTCAGAACTCCGGATTCCTTCTCTCACTTGAGTGAGGTGTGATATTCCAAGCATAGCTCTTTCGATTCCTCTCTGGGAGACCCGAATAGCATTCTCATCCTGCTTTCGCAGGGACCCAGGTCTCTGAGGCATATGTTAATGCCAGGAGAACAGTGGAGTCAAAGAGATGTGCCTGGAGCCGGAGGTTCTTTGTCCTTTAGCTATTTCTTCGATGCTCTTGAAGGCATTCCATGCCGCTCTCTTCCTCCTGCGCAGCTCAGGTTTCAGGTCTTTCTATAAAGGAAAGAAAAGAGGCCATAAGAGGAAGGGAATATTGGGGGGGTCCTGAGCCTTTTGGGCTGTCAGGGACCAGAAACGGAGACAGTCACTGAAACTAACAGAGATTGTCCCTGACGACATCTACAGCATGGTGGGAGTGTGGTGAAGAATGGAGAAGAGAGAGGGTCTTTCTCTTATAGGCCGTGTCCCCCAATAACCCTCCAGCTAAGAGGGGTTCGAGAAAGGACCCCAAACATCAGGGCGTTTAGGTCCTGAAGGGAAGGGGGGTGAGCCTGCAGGAGCAGGGGGTCAGGGAAGGGGTCTCTGTAGACGGGAACCCGCCCCTTGCGTCACTGTGTGCAGTGTGCAGAAAGTGATGGCTTTCTGCTCCAGCCGACCCAGCACCCCGCTGGAGGGGGAGTGACGTGGTTGGCAAGGCAGAGGAGAGAAGGAAGGCGGGCCACCAGCAGGTCAGACGGGCGTCAGCTATTTCTGTCCAGGCCTCCTGTCCCGGCAGAGGGGCCTTTACTACCGTCCAGGCCAGCCCTGTTTGGATATTTCTTTGGGGTCTTCAGCCCCCAGTGTCACTTCTCCAGTGGAAGTCACTTTTTAGACACGAACTTCATCCTGACAGTCCCAGGCAGAACCCGGCTGAGGAAACGAGGTGGGGCTGTGGAAACATTTTCACAGCGCAGGGACACGGCCCAGATGTGATTCCCAACACCCATCCCAGCATCGCCCCCACAATCACTCAGAGTTCCAAATGGTCAGAATGTGCCTTTCCCAAACCTTGAGTGCCATCAGGGAAAATAAAATGGCTTTTGGCCTGGGCTGGAGCGATAGCACAGCGGGTAGGGCCGTTTGCTCGCACGTTTGCAGACCTGGGTTCTGTCCTCCGCATCCCATATGGTCACAGGAGCATCGCCAGGAGTAATTCCTGAGTGCAGAGCCAGGTGTAACCTGAGCACCGCTGGGTGTGATCCAAAAAGCAAATAAATAAATAAAAACTTAAAATGTCACTGGCCAATGAACGATTTTTCCAAATAGGCTGTGGGTTTCCCCCAACTGTTTGATTGTTCTTGCCAGATCAGACCTTGTTTCCGGTCTCTCCGTGGTCCATCTTACAGTTCTTAGGTGAAATCAACACAATTTTTATCACGCCCTGGACCTGTTGTGTTTAACTCTTTGATTTCAACTTGAGTTGATTCTAAAGTCTGGGCTCGAGAGAACCCTGACAGCTTCTCGTGGAGGAACGAAAGTTCCGGAGAAAGTTCTGGAGAAGTCTCCCCAGCAAAGTTCCCGAACCCCCAGGCTGCGTCCCTCCACCCTGGTACCCAGCGCTGGGCGCCTCCGAAGCGTCTCCTGCAGATTGGCCAATGAGGCGCCTAGGCGCTAAATGACCTCATCGGGACAGTGTCTCATAGGCTGGCCCCTCCGCGTGGGCCCGCCCCTTCTGGAAACCGGCGCGGCCCCGCCCCTAGGCAGAAGGCCTCGTGATTCCTTAGAGGAGCGCCGGCTCTGCGGGGCTGCTCTGCGGGGCCTCTCTGCAAACTGCACCTCTCTGAAGACGTCTGCCCCTCACTTAGGCTCTGAACCTGCCTGCGCAGGGCGTTACTGGAGCTCCTGGAGGATGGTGGTGCCTTCAACTTCCCACTTCCTAATTGCTTGACCCATGCTACCCACTTCCCAGCGTTTAAATCACGGCTCTTGGAGCCGGAGAGATAGTACAGCAGGCTGGGTGTTTGCCTCGCCCCACAAATAGGCCCTGAGCACCGCCAGGTGTGGCCCCCAAACCCAGAAATAAATAAAATTATATACCTTGACGAGTTTTCTCTTGCCCCCCCCCCCCCACGAATTTCTCAAGCCACACCTTACACGGACACGATGGCCTCCCCCACACTGAGCCTGGGGACCCATGGACAGTCCGGGGACTTGGCCTTTGCAGGTCACGTGGCCGGGCATCAGCGGTGCAGCTCTGTGCTCCGAGTTCAGAGCCAGACACACTGAGTGAGTCCTCCACGGTCAGCAGCCTGTGAGTTGCATCCAGGCTTGCGGATTGTGGGGGGGTCAGATGCCAGTAAGGGAGAATCATTCCAGCCAAGTGCCGATACGATAGACTCTCAGACAGGTTCCGGGGCAGCACTTTCGGCCTCCAAGTGGGCCCTGGGTTCGTGCCGCGTGGCCACAGACAGGCTTCCACCCAGGTCTCCTGCTATTCCCCTCAGTGCTGACCCTCAGGTACTGGGGAGATGAAGCCAGGCGCCCCAGTGAGCCAATGCAGCTAGATGTCAGCAGGTGTTAATGCCAAGCAAGCTTGACAATCACCAGCCGAGGTGGTGGAAGCAGAGGGTAGCGCATGGCGCTTGTCTTGCACATGCCTGACCCGGGTTCGGTCCCGGGCATCCCTTGTGGTCCTTTGAGCACCAGCAGGAGTGATTTCTGAGCACAGAGCCAGGAGTAAGCCCTGAGCACAGCTAGGTGTGGCCCAAGAAAGAAAAGAAGGGGAAAAGGAAGGAGGAAAGGAAGGAGGAAAACGATCAGAAGGGCCTGTGTGTGTCTCGGCTGGCCAGCAGGTGAGTGTTGCCCCCAGTCTGACTGTCCCGGCAGCTGCTGTGTTACGGGGGGTGGGGGGGAGATCAAGAAGCTGGCAGGGCTTTTTCCATTTGACTGTGGAGATGATTTGGGATTAGATGTATCTGAATGCTGTGATCCTGCGTGGAGTCCAGTGGAGTTGGTGAGCAGATTAGACCTCAGGTCCCTTTTCCAGGCTTTGATCAGGGGCTGTCTCCTCCAGGAAGCCTTCCAGAAGCCCCTTGGTAGGCAGGATTCCTCCGCTTCCAGGAGTTCACCGAGTCCCTGAGCTTGAGCCCCAGGCGCAGAGCTTTCACTCGCTGGTACATAAGAGATACTCTGTAAATTCTGGTTTTGGGATCCCCACCTGATCGCTTCACTTGATCACTTGAATCCCGTTATTCATCGATTTGCTCGAGCGGGCGCCAGTAACATTTCCATTGGACCCTATCACGTGCCAATGTAGCCCAATGGCATCTGGTTGATTCAGGAATATGAAGAGCCTCAAACCGTTCCTTCAGGGTCTTGACAAGGAAGTCTGACCATCTTGTAGGTGGGCGGCCACATGATCTTTTGACATACCGTGGGATCCAGTCCGATCCCCACCTGAAGCACGCACAGATCCTGCCACTGCTTTTAAACAGCCTCGCCTAGGAGGTGTCTGGGATACACCTGGTGCAGGTTAGCAGACTTGGTGACATGATTCTTCAGAAAAACAAAAGAAATCCAGCTGGCGGTGGTTACTCTGGAGAGTCAGGAGTTTCCTGGTCTTATTTTATCGCTCTATTACGCAGGCGCCTCATGATTATATGTGCTTTTACAGGTTTCCAACATTTCATAATGATAAACCCTCCGGGGCAGCCTGGCCCAGCTATCATTACCCAAGCCCCAGGCCTGTAAGTTGTGGCTGTTTCAGGTGATTTCCAGGTTCCAGGAGCATCTCTGCAGGGGGCCACCAGCCTCCGCCTGCCCCAGGCCTGCCTGTGGGGGGGCCACGGCTCCAGCTCCCACCTGTCTCTGCTCCCACCTGTCTCTGCTCCCACCTGTCTCTGCTGCAGTGTCTGTGACAGTGCTGTGGCCTGCAGGAGGGACGCAGTGGGGTGCATTTGCTTTGCGCACAGAAGCCCCCCACGCCCCGCCACCATTTCCTCTTTCTGGTCTTTCTCTCCTAGACGCCTCACCCCTCTGCTTAAGCAAAGTGGCTCCTCCCCCTCTGTCCTCCGAGCCCCTGGGCTGTGGCTGGGATGCTAAGGCCCTGACCCAGGGCCCCTCCCTTCACATTCAACTGGGCTGCACTGTGTTGGGGCCTGGTTCTCAGGGCGGAGCTCCTGGTGGTCAGATGGTGAGGTCAGGTGATGACAGAGGGGGAAGGCTGCCTCAGGAGAGAGGGAGTGAAACAGGCAGGCCGCAGGCAGGGTCGAGAGGTGACCAGCCTGCAGCCACCCCATAAGGAAGCAAGGGGCCTGGGTGGGCTTGGGGGAGCTCTGCCAGGCTGAGACACCCCCCCCCCCAGCTCTCAGGGTACCTGTGGGTACCTTCTCTATTCTCTCCCTCACCCGGCCTGGCCCCGCCCCTGCCCTGTTCACCTCTTCCCTGTTGGAGCCAGACAGAGACCCAGGCTTTGAGTATGGGGGAGCGGGAGGGGCACCTTGCCCTGCCCAGAGAGCTGCTCTTGTCTCTGTAACACCCGCCTCCTGAAGGACTGGGCCCAGAGCAGAGTCTCAGGCTCCTTGGGGAGGGAAGCACCCACAGGCCTTCACCCCTTTACCGAGTTGGTTTGTAGCAGGGCTTCTCCTGGACAGCTCCACTTGGATAAGAATCTATTGCTAGAACCTGGGATTTTTGTGTGTGTGAGATCTTTTTTTCTTCTCTCTCCATGTCTCTCTGTCTCTGTCTCTGTCTCTGTCTCTCTCTCTGTCTCTCTCTCTCTGAAGCAAGATAATTATTTATTAAAAAGAAAAACACTTGCTTCAAAAGATGTGAGAGGAGACAAAGAGGGAAAGTGTGTCCGAGAGAGAACACGGGCTTCTCCAGAGTGGAACTAAGCAAAGAAACATCAAGACAAGCAGCAAGTAAGATACGTGCTCCAGGGAGAACATGGGCTGAAGAACAAAACTCTCTTTCACGTCCTTATCACGACCTGTAGGCGCTTTCCAAGTGTCTTCTTTTCCTGAGGGGTCCACCTTTGTCTGGTGGTACGTCAGTTTCTGCATTAGGATGATGGCTCAATTTCTCCACCCCCAAAGAGCTCAGGATTTACCTCTTAAAGGGGTGCGGTCTTCAGGGTGCTGGGATCAGCCACATGCAAGGCAAGAGACTTCCTCACTGCACTATCTGTCTCTCGCTGCCTTCATATCTGTTTGTTTTCTTGCTCGGGGTCACACTCCGAGGTGCTCAGAAATCCCTCCCAGCAGGGCTCAGGATCACTATCACTATCTTCCCGTTCATCATCAATTTGCTCCAGCAGGCTCCAGTAACATCTCCATATGTCCTGTCTCATGCTAGTAGAGCCCAAGGGCATCTGCTCGCTCCAGGAACATAAAGAGCCTCAAACCATTATAGTAGGTCATGGGAATGACCTAACATAATTGTTACTGGTATTTGGCATATCAAATACGACACGGGCAGCTTGCCAGGCTTGCCGCGGGTGGCATACTCTTGTAGTATGGCTCAGAATATTCCATATGGCTCAGGATACCCATATGGAATGCCACGGATTGAGCCTGGACTGGTAGCATGCAAGGCAGGTGGCGTGACCCCCCTACTGTATCTCTAGCCCCTGTCTTAGTGTGGGTTATTTCACCCAGAACTCAGAATCATCCTTTCCTCTCCCTTTCCACCCGAATCTACTCTGCTTACAGTCTGATGAGTCTTATTAGCAAACAAGGGCTTCCTGCTTCTGAATTCCCTCGGGTAGGAAACACTTTGGGGACTTTTGCATGTGACCTATGGACAGCTCCAGGGTGGCTATGAGAGACCTGAACATCTCAGAAATGGAGGCAAGCCCAGAGACAGAGATGTCCAGCTCTGGAGCTCTACATAGTAAAGGCCTAGAAACGTCTTTCTCTCTGGGGCTCTCTTTCTCTCTGCAGCTGAGCAACCATAGTGCTCAAGCAAATAGTGTGAAAAGGACTCTGGGGAACCCCGCCACTTTCAGCGGGACCTTCTGCAGAGGCAAAACCCCCAAGTGCTGTTGCTTACCTTTATCATCAAATATTTCAGGCGGATCCAGTGTTTCTGAAGGGGCTGGCGTGCCCTCACCCCAGGGTGGTGGTGGTATGGTTTATTGGAAAGATTTAGGGGTTAGTGGTATACTGGCTTCTGGCTCAATTTCAGGGACTATTAAAGAAGGTGATGCATTGTGTTGTAGAGCTTGTATATCAGCTGCCCTGTGTGCAGCTGACCCTGGCTCATTCCCCAGCACCACATATGGCCCCCAATCTCCTCTAGGAGTGGCCAGTCTCCTCAAATAGAATATAAGGGGAAAAAGCCAAATTTCCAAAACTAAACATAGCAAAGATGGGTCCAGAGAGATAGTGCAGCAGGGTGGCTGCTTGCCTTGCGCCGCAACCAAACCTGCACTCTGTGAAATTCCCTGAGCACTGCCAGGAGCAACCTCTGAGCACAGCGCCAGAATCTCAACCTCTCCCTTCCCGGGAGTTCAGGATTTGCATCTCAGACGGATGTGGGTGTCACATCTTTGGACCGCTTCAGGGTGGGCAATTTCTTAAGTTTTATTGTTTTCCTCAAAACTTACTACTGGGGCCCCATCTATCTCCCTCTAACACCGCCACATGAGATGTGGCAATTAAGTGCCACTGTCTTGGCAGTGAATGTCTCAGAACAAACATGTTAGGGGGCCAAGGGGTGGGCACCGGTCCTCTTCATGACCACGTGGCAGTGCTGCTCTTGGTTTCCTCACTCATCATTAGGACACAGTTAGGGAAAGTCTCAGCAGACGGAAGTACCAACTGCTGAGGGGCCACACAGAATCTGCCAGATGTTGAGCAAGGCTTCTTGGTGACCTTTGGCCTGGGTCTTAAAGATTGCGAGGGAGTCTCTCTCCTAGACCAGCAGGGAAAGTGTCAGGCAAACATCTCGAGGGATAGAGCTCTGTGTGAGAATGGAAAGGTGAAGCTGAAGGTTCAGGGCAGGGAAACTGTTGAGGAGATTTCTCTCTCCCCAACCCCTTCCTGTTCTATCTGGGAAACCACAGGGTCCCTTGTGGAAACGTTTTGCTTCCTCATTCTTGTAAGATCCACAGTATCTGAGGCCCTTAGGGTCTGCTTTCATCACCGCACAGCTCCTTGGGGTCACCTCAGGAGGCACTTTCTGCTCTGCCCTCACCACCTCTTAATGCTTCAAGCTTCCATCTTGGTAGACTGGAGCTCTAAGAACAGCCCCAAAACTGCTGAGGGGATGAGAGAGGCAAGCATGCCTGAGAGAAAACGCAGGAAACAGGATGATGCCAATGACGGCTTAGTGCTTCTTTGGGCCCGATGTTCCAGGCTGACATTCCCACAGCTCAAATGTAGTATCCAGCGTCCAGTGTTTCTCCCTGTCCACCACTACCTCTCCCTGAATGACAGGAAATGCGCACTGCACCACAGCCAGTAAGACCCCAACACAGAGGTCAGATCAGGACCCTGCTCTAGGTGGGAAAGTGAGGGAGGGGCCTCAAGAAAATAGTGTCAGTTCTCCGCTGAGCCCACGTGGGCCCCCCAGGGAAACGCCTGCTGCGCCTGCTGTGGGTCTGGGCTGGTCAGGTTAGCTCCAAGCACTGACACAGCATGATCTCACGAGGCAGCCTTCAAGTGGCACCTGAACCCACACAAATGTTCTGCACAGCATGGAAAGGGTCCCAACTGCCGGGAAGGGGAAGCTATGGACTCAGGCCGGAGAGAGGAAATGTTCTTCTCAGGAAAGGAAAGACAGTCCTCACTTAGGTGGCACAGGCCGCCTAAGTTTGTCGCTTTCCCTTGCAGAAAAGAATTTCAGAAGGAGGCAGAAGAGTGAAGCAAAATAGATATATTTTTCCGGTTTGGGTCACACCTGGGTATGCTCAGGGCTTACTCCTGGCTCTGCACTTGGGAATTACTCCTGGCAGGGCTCAGGGGACCATATAGGATCTGGGGATCAAACCTGGGTCGGCTGTGTGCAAGGCAAATGCCCTACCCACTGTACTATTGCTCCGGCCCCTAAAATAGATTTCATGGAAAGAAATGTACTTAGACATGAGGGGAAAGACAGGAATATGTGTTCAAAAGCAAACATGGGCTTCTCCTGAGTGGGAAAAAAGCAGAGGAGAGAAAGAAAGTGTTTGGGAGAGAGCAGGACCTGGGCCAGCTGTGGTAGGAGGCTGGATTAGAGGCAGCTCCTCCAAATTGTCTGGACCTGGAGTTTTCTGCACAGATGACCCCCTGGCTTGCTGCACCTCTGTTCCTAAACAGACTCATTTAGCTCACTTAGTCAATGGAAACAACCACAGAGCCCTCAATCTGGGCGTTGTCACAGGCAAAGCCTAGCACTGTGGACGGTCCTTAATCTCAGCATGATCTTTAGATTCTTCCGTAGCTTCTCCTTTTCTGAGGGGTCCACCCGTCTCTGGATGGGGAAGGGCCCCCTTCTCCGATTTCTGCATTCTGGACAGTGGCCTCATCTCCAAAGAGTTTCCCCCATCTCCAAAGAGCTGAGGATTTGCATGTCAAAGGAATACGGTCTTCATGACCTTGAGTTGGGCAACTTCTTCTTCTGTTTTTGTTCATTTGTTTTGGGGCCATACCTGGAGGTGCTCTGGGGTCACTTCTGGCTAGGCTGGGGACCATATGTGAGACTGGGGATTGAACTGATCAGCCATGTGCAAGCCACACACCTAACTTGCTGTAATATCTCTCTAGCCTCCAGGCAATTTCATTCTTTCCCAAAACTCATCAGCAGGCCCCCTCTGACTAGAAAGTTCTACAAGGACACCCCATTCATGATGGCCCACAGGGTCTAACCTTGTTCGTGTCCTTGCCTGTCCTCCCCTCCTCCTTCCAGCCACACCAGCCATGCTGGTCTCTCATTTTCTTTCTGCTCTGAACTCAGCCCCAGGACCTTTGCACCTGCTGCTTCCCCTGCCTGGAATGTCCCCCGCCCCGACAAGTCCTGCTTCCCTCCCCTTCTCAGGTTTGTCCAGTCTTTCCAGTGAGACTGTCCCTGAAAGTGCCACGCCCCTCCGTGTCCCCTTTGCTCTACTCTCCGACCTCAGCCCCGTTCTTTCTTTCAAATAGCAGTATTTGTTTATCTGATTTTGGGGTTTTTTTTTTGATTTGGGGTTTTTTTTTTGGGTCACAGTGAGAGCTCTGTGGCTTTCTTCATTTACTAAATGAATCTCTGAGTTTTTAGGAACAGAGGTGCAGCAAGCCAGGGGGTCATCTGTGCAACTGTCAACAGGCCCCAGACTCTGAGCACGGAGGGTGTGCCGGCCCACCTCAGCCCCTCCCCCATGGTGCCTATGTGAGAGGAGGCGAGCCGGGACCCCAGTCCTGGGGGTCTCTGCCCAGACCCGCAACCCCTGGTGCTTTTACACCATCTTCAGAAGGCGCAGTGTGGACCGTGGAGCGGACAGCAGCCAGGTCCAGCACTGGTCAGTTTAACAGGTCTTGAGGCCTTGGGCAGGGCAGTGCATGCCTGAGTGAAGTGAAGCCACTGGAGCTGGGAAGGGCTGAGCGGCCTGAGAAGTGGGGACAGCTTAGAGGTCACTACCCCCACGGCCTGGGCAGTGGGGACAGTTTAGGGTTAGTGCCCCCACACCTAGCAGTCCACGCTTCCGACCTCTCCTGGCTCGAGGACCTAGGGCCCACCATGTGGGTGTTGGAGGGACGGTGCCCAGGGGTCGCTGCCCTTTCTGGGCCTCCTTCGCGGGCAGAGGGTCCACTACCGGCCGCCCTCACTTCCGGCGCTGTCCCCGCACCCCAGCGCCTTCCCCGCCGCCCCGGCCCGGTGCGGCTCCGGCCCTGGCCGGCAGGGGCCGCTCCTCGCGCCGCCCGGCCCGCCGCCTCCCCCGCCCCTTCCCCGGCCGCCGCTCCCGTTACGCCGCCGCGCCGGGAGCCCGAGCCGAGCCGCGGCGGAGCGGGCGGCGGCGGCGGCGGGGGCCTGCGGGGCCTGCGGGCCTGCGGGCGGCGGGCCGGGCCCGGCCAGGCCGCGATGGCGACCAGGAAGGCGGGCTCGCGGCTGGAGACGGAGATCGAGCGCTGCCGCTCCGAGGGCCAGTGGGAGCGGATCCCCCGAGCTGGTCAAGCAGCTGTCGGCCAAGCTCATCGCCAACGGTACGCGCGGGGCCTGGGCTGCGGGGGGCGCCTCGGCCTCCGCCCGCCCGCCCCCCCGACGCGCCGGCAGGGGCGCGGCCGGGCCGCGGGGTTCGGGCCCGGGATGTGCGCGGGGCCGCGGGGCCCGCGAGACGCCCGGTGGCGGCGCCCCGAGTTCCTGCGTGCAGGGCAGGCTCCCGGGCAGCCGGGGGAGTCCCGGGGTGCCAAGGTGTGGGCTGACGTTCAGCGAGGGTCCCCTGGGCCCAGGGTCCTTCTCTTTCCTGAGGAGGTCAGGGGGTGCTGAGAAGTTGGAGGTGATGGGGGAAGGTGCACCCCCAGGTCACGAGCGGGAGTGTGTCGGGATCCCAGGCTGAGTGTATGGGGGCGCTTAGGATGTATGTATAGGGGTTCAGCTATTGGGGGGATGGAACCCCTGGGAAAGACAGTTTGTAAACATATGGCACTTACCGGGCTCCAGGTGGAAGCCCGAATTTGGGGGTGTAGAGGGGAGTAGTGGAAGGCAGGTGGAGGGGCCGGAGATGGGGAGGTCCAGAGTGAAGACCTGGGGGGCAGGACTGGGAAGCAGAGAGGACAGTGAGGACAGTCAGGAGGGAGAAGCCCCCCCCCCCCCCAGCCTGGGCAGAGGTGGGGACGGGGTTAGGGGTGTTGGGGTCAGGGGCGTTTTTGAGCCGGGTTAGGCGGGTGAGGGCCTCGTGTCTGGAGTTGGGGGGCGTGAGGGGGCCTTGTGGAGTTCGTCTGTGACAGCGCTGACCACTGACCGGGCTCTCATGCCCAGTCACATCAAAATTGCATCCAGAATCCTGTGTCGGAGTGTGGCACCACGTGGCCGTGTTTGTTTTGGAAGCCCGGGATGGCTCGTGTTTGCTCGTCTTCCAAGGCTGCCAAACCGCCGGTACCCACGGGCAGGCACGGGGCAGTGGTTTTGTCTCTGCATCCTGGCTCAGCTGGCCAGGGCGTTGCAAGAGGCGGGATGGATGAACGAAGGGCCCCAGACACCCCCAGGCGGCTCCTCTGTCTCAGCTCGGTAGCTTGTACTGTGCCTCAGCCTCCACTCTGGGCCACGGCCGGTGTCATGGAGGATCCTGGGCCCAGTGTGGCGGAAACTGTTGACTTAGGGCCTCTGGCTTTTCCTCCTCCCCTCTACCTGCACATTCCTCATTTCTTCCTGGAGTTGCACCCACCTGGAGCTGTTCCTGATCCCAGCAGCACCCGCGGCTCCCGGCAGGTTGTGGTTGGGATTAAATGGGTGCGCTTGTGTGGTCCCTGGTTTTCCCCTCCCATGTCCACTCGCCTTCTGCTTTATTGACTCATCCACGCGGCCATTATCTCGGTGCCCACCAGGGCCGTGTGCACAGAAGCGGTCAGCAGCGCTGACCACACTCCTTTCTCAAGCACTTCCCGTCCTTTGAGGAGGCAGAGTTGCGGCCTGGATGGAAATCAGTAGACAGGCAAGGAGCAACTTTTATTTATTTGTTTTTTGTCTTTTTTGGGTCACATCCGGCAATACTCAGGGGTTACTCCTGGCTCTGCACTCAGGAATTACTCCTGGCGGTGCTCGGGGAACCATATGGGATGCCGGGATCGAACCTGAGTTGTCCACATGCAAGGCAAATGCCCTACCCGCTGGACTGTACAGCTCCAATCGCTGTACTCTAGCTCCAGAGTCAGAAACGACTTAAAGAAAACAGCTGCTGAGAGGAAGGATTAGGAGAGAGGGCTCCTAATCTCTATGGGCTCGAGAGAGAGGGTGAAGGGCAGGGCCCCCCCCCCCCCCCCCCCCCTGGGCCCCAAAGCTTAACTTCGTTTCCAAAGGCCTGGTTCTTTTGGCTGGAGCCACACGGTTGGGAGGGGACAGAGGCAGGATTGTGTATGAGGGCACCATGCACGGAACTGACAAGAGGAGAGTTCTGCCCAGATCCCAGGTACTGAACCAAGGGATGTCAGGTCAGCCAGAGTTGAAGAGGTCAAAAAGGGGATTTTTTAAAAAGTGGAGCAAAGAAAAGGAGGAAATCAAAATGGAATAGCTCTGGCTCTTCCTGCGGTACACTGAAGAATGTTTGAAGGAGGATCTTGCCTGTTCTTTCATGGGCAGTGGGGCTTCCTTCTAGCTTGGGGGCCTTCCCTTTCCTACAGACTCTGTTCAGTGTGCTGGCTTCACGTTCTAGAAGGATTTGGCAAAATCCTTAAGCTGTAGCATTAGGTGCTTAGAATAAGGAAAGGGAGTTAGCATCCTTCACTTGTATCACTTGTTTTCCTGTTGTTCATCAATTTGCTGGAGCGAGCGCCAGTAACGTCTCCATTTGTTGGGAATGAGGTCCATTATTGTTTCTGGTTTTGGCATATCAAATACACCACGGGTAGCTTGCCAGGCTCTGCCGTGGCTCTAGGTTCATCCCAGGGGACCCAGTATTTTCCTATGTCAGACCATCAACCATCCAGGGCCAATGGGGCAGAGCCCTGGGTGTTGACAAGCCTGTCTCCTATCTGCCACCTGCCGACACAGCCATGCACCACAGCCACACCTGCAACACTTTAGTATTTCATTTTAATTTTTGTGGTTTTGGGGGTCACATCCAGCAATGTTTAGGGGTTACTCCCTGGCTCTGGACTCAGGAATTACTCCTTGCTCTGCTCAGGGTACCATATGGGATGCCTGGGATAGAACAGGTCCGCTGCCTAAAGCAAAGGCCCTTCCCGCTTTGCTATTGCTCCAAGTTGGTCTCCTTTGTGATTTGAAGACCTTGCAGGTGGCCGTCAGCAGGAAAGGGCAGCGAGTGAGGCCAGTGGGGCTGTGTCTGTTTCCTGGTCTGAGAGTGAGGCTTGAGAGACTTGGCTGAGCTGGAGAGAGCGAAGGAGGATGCGCTTTGCGTGTGGCAGTCCCTGAGTTTGTTCCCTGGTAGACTGTTCCCTGGACACTCTTGGGTGTGGGCCCCAAAGAGCCACCACAGAAGTCAAGAAGATAAAAGACCTCCCTGCAGCGGGTTGTCCTGAGGCTCCGAGGAGCTGAGACTCCAGGCCGTGCCTCAGAGCCTGACAGCAGACCCTCATTCCTTCCTTCCTGCCTTCCTTCATTCATTCCTTCCTCCCTCTGACTCTGAGACTTGCTACGTGCTCGTCATTGTTTCAGGCACTGACTTGGTTTCTACCAGTGACCCAAAATGGCCAAAGCCACAAACATCCCTGCTTGTCGGAGGCCCACATTTGTGCTGGCTCTGAGCAGCAGGGAGAGAGCAGGGAGCGCACTGAAGCCGTTCCGTGAGATTTGTCCCCTGTCAGATGGTGGCTCATGACACCAGAATAATGAACAGGGGAAGAGAAAGTGCTGTCTCGGGAGTGCGGGGACCTGGGGACCCACACTGCTGTCCATAGGCGACCCGGGAAGGCGTCAGTAGGAAAGAATCTGAAGTCAGGCAGGCGAAGCAGCTCCAGGAAGATGGTTGGAGAGGGCTGAGGGTGGGATGTCCGGGGCCCGCCAGGGCCAGGCTACGGCCTCGCTTCCCTCTGGGGGTTCTGAGCAGAGGTGTCGTCCCTCGGTGCCCCCAGTCGGGCTCCCACTGTCTCGCCTCTGTCACTGTCTCAGCTCCGTGCTAAAAGGGGGCAGCTGGGCGCAGGTGCTGGTGGCAGGAGGTGGGGTGGGGGCCCTGGGGTCTTCCCCGGATCATGGGGATGCCCAGCCCAGACCTGCAGGGTCAGGCTGCATCCACACTGGCTGTCCAGGAGGATTCGGGACACAGGGAAGAGCGAGGTACCCTGGCCATGAGCAGGGGTCAGGGGACGGTGGAGAATCACTCTGGCCTCTGGCTGCCCTCACTGCCCCTTGAGCTGGCCAAGCTTCATGATGGGTACTGACCTAGGAGTGACCATAGCCTCATCCTGCCGGGTGGTCCTAGCCAGGGCCTGAGCCCCTCGGAGTGAGTGAGGGCTGTTCCCCGAGGCGCCGTGGACCTGGGTAACGTGGCCCAGGCCAGCCACTCCTCTTCCTGGCCAGGGTCACCTGGGGAGAAAGGGAACTGAAGGCCAGCCGCTGGGCTGAGACGCCCCTCATTTCCAAGGACCGGAAGGGGACAGCTGGCTACTCCCTTCCCTGGGGCGGCCACGCTCTAATCTCTGGCCCTCCTTGGAGTTATTATGTCCCTAAGGTAGTTTCTCCTGAAGGGATCTGTGGCCCTTTGGACTAACCGATTTGGAGACATTAATTATTTTTTGATGATGGACAAGGAAGGGAAACTCAGCCTGGAGCGAGGCTATGCTGGTTTGTGCACAAGCTTCATTCTGGCTGTTGAGCAGGCGGCTCCGGGGCCACAGCCGCAGAGGGTCACTGCTCAGGCCCGCAGTCCTGGGGGCTCCCTGGGGCTTTTGCTCCCTCTCCCTGGGGAGTCAGTGGTGCCGGGACCCTCCCTGGTGCTGGGGCAAACAAGGCCACTGCTGGCGAGCAAGGGGCTATTTGGACATTCCTGGGGTCAAGCGGCCGCAGACCATGGGACAGACCCCCTCCCCACCTCCCCTTACACTCCAAGGCAGAGCTCGCGGCCTTACTTGGGTATTTTCTGCTCGCCGACAGGAACACGGGCCCTGGGGTTCACCCAGCTCATGGACATGCGCCTGGGAGCTGACATCTCTGCTCCCGTTGGCCTCGCAAGCAGGGACTCCCGTCATGCTGTGTCACCACTGTCCACCCATTGTCCACTTACCAATTACTCCACGTGCCCCCTGTCTTCTCTGCCCTCCAGAAACTGCCCTGTGTGTCGGATCCAGTTCAGGTTGTTTCCCCCCCCCGGCCGGGACCTTTACAGTGAGGACCACGAGAGAGCCCGAGAGGGTCTCTGCTCCAGCAGTTCTCAAACTGGACGTGGAGGAATCCCTTTGGGAGGGGGCTTCTGGGTCAGGGGCGTGGGTGGTGGCCATGTCCCTCCCCCTGTATGGGGGCTCCCGCTTTTCTGGATCCTCCCTTGGAAGGAGGATCAGTTGCGCAGTAACGTTCAAGTGCAGAGATTAAACTGCAGATCTCGGCTGTTCTCCCCGTCTTCCAGGTGGAAAAGTGGGTGGGAGGAAGGGGTGTTGCTCCAAGTTCACGTGGGGTCGCGTGGCTGAAGCCAGCAGTGGGGGGCTGGTTCCTGGCCCTGAGCTGAGCGGCGCTGAGCATGGTTCTGCTGGTTCCTGACTTTGTGAACCTCCCGAGTAGTGTGAAGGGGTTAACCCATACCCAGAGTCCCTATTCGGAACCCCCCGCGGCCGGATGCCTCTCAGATGCAGCCCATTGGGACTGAGCTCTCACATCCAGGCACGGTGGACCCCTTTTCCTGGTCACTCCCACTGGGGTCCATCTGGGCTGTGCATGACCCGTGCTCCGTCCCTGCAGAAGGTGGAGAGAGACTAGATATAACCTCACTGTTCGTTCATCGAGGTTTTGCTGCTCCACGAAAACCAGCTCTTTTTCATGGGGTCCTGGATGGTGAGTCTGGTCCCAGCCTGCTTAGGACATCGCCCCTGGAAGGAGCTAGTGAGGACAGACGCACACGAGGCCTTTCCACCACAGCCACCCATCGCCCCACTTCCCTTTCTTGGGGTTCAGCCTACCTCCTCCGGGAGCTGCCAGGCTTCTGGCGCATCTTGGCCATCCGGATAAACTGACCCACGACTTCCTGAGCTGGAACTAGGTCAAAGAGGCCAGGGCCAGAGGACCAGAGGGGTCCCCGTAACTGACGTGGTGACCTGCCAGGGCTGGGCTGGCCTCTGGGACTCAGGGCTTCTGGAGAAAGGGGTCCAGCCAGCTCGCTTCATCAATCAATCCCGTGGTTCCTTCTCGCAGGCTGAGCCCCGAATCCAGCCATGTGCTTCCCTGTAGGTGGGCCTGGCCCCACTGGGGCCACTCCCTTGCCTGTTATTGGTTGGAATCTGAGCATGTGATTTTGCAGCAGCCAATGAGCCACCGGTTTTTGCTCTGGGTACATCAGGAGGAGCAGCTGGGAACAGTTTTTCCTGGCTTCTGAGTGCGTCACAGCTTGAGCGGAGGAAGAGTGCCCACCCCATTCCCCTCTGGACCCCTCGGACCCTTGGGCTCAGCCACCAGGTGACCGCCAGAGGAAGGCCCCTAAACGGGGAGCTTGGTCCCGGACACCAGAGGAACATGGTTGAGCTGCCCTTCCTGTGGTCAGGGAGCCGCTGACCGCCTTCCTGCTGAAGGAACGTGGAGTTGGGGGCTCCGTCATGATTCGCTACCCAAGGCAGTGTCTGATGCACCCCAGGTGGTGCCCCCGCGGTCTGCTGCAAAGGCCCTTTGCTCCTGATTTGCACTGATCCCCAGCAGGTTCATGCCGGCCCCTCTGTGGCCCCTCAGTCTGGGACAGGCCTCTGAAAGCCAGTGTTTGCCAGCTGGGAAAGGAAGAGGTTTTCTGGACACCCCCCACCTCCCCATCACCACCACCAGCCGGGACAAATCACTGCAGGGGTGGCGGCTGAGAGTAGTGGCCACCTGCAGCAGGAGGTGCCAGGAGTCCACGGCTACGCGCCAGCCTGGTGGGTGCTGGACGGGCCAGCACTGCCCCTTCGGAGGCCCGTGAGGCCAGGAAGCAGAGTTCCCAGGCACTTGCCCTCCAGCTGACCGTGCGAGTATCACTTGATCTTCTGGAGTCAGCTCACGGGGGTCAGCACAGGGCCGGTGGAGAAGGAAAATGAGTAAGGGTTTCTGGGGCTTTTGCTGTGTGCTTGATTCTGGATCTGTACCCTTTGCCCATGGATCCGCTTTCATCAGGGCGGGCTCAGGGCACGGGCAGCGGATGTGGCCCTGCCTCCCACCTCTGTCTTTCACATCGGGCTTCCTCGCTCCAACCACGCTCCTCTGAACTGCCCAGGCTGTCCAGGATGGCTCTTGGTGTTTGGGGCCACACCCGGCCATGCTCAGGGCTTGATGCTGGTTCCGAACTCAGTGATCACTCCTGGTGGGCCTCTGGGGACCATGGGGTGCCAGATAATTGAACCCAGCTCGGCCACATGCCGAGTAAGTGCCCTGCCCGTTCTACGCTGTATGATCTCTCCGGCCCCAGGGTTTCTCGGATGGCTTTTAGAGCCCATGTTGTCAGCCAGGAATCTTCTTTGGATTTTTTTTTTTTTTTTTTTTGCTTTTTGGGTCACACCGGCGATGCTCAGGGGTTACTCCTGGCTCTGCACTCAGGAATTACTCCTGGCGTTGCTCAGGGGACAATATGGGATGCCGGGATCGAACCCGGGCTGGCATGGGCGGCCGCATGCAAGGCCAACGCCCCTACCCTGCTGGGCTATCGCTCTGGCCCCTTCTTTGGATTCTTGTGCAAAGGCTGGGTGGAGTGCAGACTGCTCGAACCCTGGTAGAGAGCGTCCGCCCTGGCGAGCCCCGGCCTTCCGGATCCCCAGGCCTCTGCTGGGGCGGTGGAGGGGGCTGGGGGGAGTCTGGGCCATCAGAGCTGGGACTCTGCATTGCTCAGTTTCACCTCAGGGAGTGTGGGGCCAGGCAGTGTTTGGGGGACCCTGCCATCTGCCACAGACCTTAGCATTTCCCCAGGCGGAGTGTTTTTCTCTTATTTATTATACCACCGTGAGATATACAATTACAAGGATGTTCATAATTGAGTCTCTGTCACAGTGTTCCAGCACCCAGCCCTCCACCAGTGCCCCATTCCCACCCCGAATGTCCCCACTCCCTCCCACCCAACCCCAGCCTGCCCCTATAGCAGGCACCTTTTCTTTCCTTCTCTCTGTCTCTGTATTTCTCTCTCTCTTTCTCTCTCTCTCTCTCTCTCTCTCTCTCTCTCTCTCTCTCTCTCTCTTCTCTTACACTTCGTGGCTTGCCCTAAAGATATTAACGGTTTATGATGTCTCTATGCGTATATTCAATAGTGAGTTCTAGTGCGACATTATAATTCCCCATCGACCTCCCCAGTTTGCTGAAACTAGATTGATCATTCACTGTATCACTGTCTTCCCGTTCATTATTTTATTTTATTTTTTTTTGCTTTTTGGGTCACACCCGCGACGCTCAGGGGTTACTCCTGGCTCTGTACTCAGGAATCACTCCTGGCAGTGCTTGGGGGACCATATGGGATGCCGGGGATCGAACCCAGGCCGGCACAGGCTGGCGCGTGCAAGGCAAACGCCCTACCCCGCTGGGCTATCGCTCCGGCCCCCGTTCATTATTGATTTGCTCTAGTGGGCACCAGTAACATCTCCATATGACCTGTCTCATGCAAGTAGAGCCCAAGGGCATCTGCTTGCTCCAGGAACATAAGAGCCTCAAACCATTCCATCAAGTCATGGGAATGAGGTCTATAATTGTTACTGGTATCTGGCATATCAAATACGATGCGGGTAGCTTGCCAGGCTCTGCCGTGCGGGTGGCATACTCTTGTAGTCATCTTAAAATCCAGCATGTATTGATGAACTGTGCGGCTGCAATAGGCTCTTCTGCTGGGAGGAGTTCTGACGAGAGGAAAGTCCGGATGTGGAAAATGGAGGCCCTCATGGAGTGGGGGTCGTCTGACTTGTTGTGAGGCTCTGCTGGGGTGGCGGGCCAAGATTGATCATTACAGTGTATAAATGTGAAAGATCCTGGGAAGGACCTGGTCCTAACTTCCATTATTGTCTAAGTCTGTCATGCCGGC
The DNA here is from genome assembly GCA_021461705.1 of Cryptotis parvus. Taxonomy (NCBI): domain Eukaryota; kingdom Metazoa; phylum Chordata; class Mammalia; order Eulipotyphla; family Soricidae; genus Cryptotis; species Cryptotis parvus. Next base: position 92,393 of record JAJIBD010032065.1, on the reverse strand, counting down.
GCAGCCGTGGGTCTGGTTGTGTTTCGTTGCTGGTTGTGGAGGCTTGAGGCCTGCAGCCACACCCGCCGACATGGAGGGAGGAGCCCAAATCCCCACTCCAAGTCCAACCAACGTGTCCCTCCCCCCCCCCCTTGGCGCCCCCTGCACGTAACCCTCGGAGCTATATTGGACTCGACCACCCAGGCGGAGTCTTGTGCCGGGAGAGAGCACAGGAGTCAGCCTGTGGCCAGAGGCAGCTGACAGCTCTGGGCGCTGAGTCACCTGGGGGCTGGTTATGACTCAGCTGCCCTGGGCTGGCCCAAGCATCAGCCTCAGGAGAGCACTTGGGGCTGGGGTTCGGGAAGCAGGATGGCACCCAGGAAACCCACACTTCAGAGCCTGTCCAGGTGCTGGCACTGCGTGTCACCCTGCAGTTGATAATGACAGTGCCCCCGGGGCGCAGAGCAGGGAGCTGGTGCAGGTCATTACTTAGGGGGTCGGACTTGTCTCGGCTGCTCCTGAGTGCCTTCAGCCGCCAGAGTCCGGGACAGCAGGCCTTTCTCCCTTAGGGGGTGGGGCTGGTATTTTTTGGGTGCAGGAGTGGTTTTGGGATTTGGGGACACACCCTACAGTGCTCTGGGGAGCTGCCCCTGGCTCAGAGCCTGGGCTTACTCTTCCGGTCTCTGGGACCTGCATGCAGAGCCTGTGAGCAGCCCATTGAGCTTTCTGGCCCACTTTCTCTTCTGTCTTATTGAACCCCATTAGCTGTGCTCAGGGCTCACCCCTGGCTCTACATTAGGGATCACTCCTGGAGTGGCCATAGCGGGGTACCAGGGACAGAACCCGGGTTGACTGCATGCAAGGGGAGCATCCTACCCACTGTACTATCTCCCCCGTTCCCCTCTTATCCCCCCACCAGCTTTCTTTTCTTGGAGTTACCAGGCATCCAGTCCAGGTGTATGCAGGCCTGGTGGTTATTAACCAGCGGTCCATGTCCCTGGCCCAGGAGGGTGTAGCAGAGAGGACGGAACCCCGCTGCAGGAGACAGTCGGCGAGGTTCCTTCTCTCTTAGACCCAGTGCTGGGTTTGGGAGCCCAGCACCGCCTCTCCCCTGCTCAGCCAACGGTGGGTTTCTCTGAGTCCTGTTCTCTATCCCAAAGCCTGTTTTGAGGAGTAAACGAGCTAATGCACTTTCCAGCCTCAGCAGCTCCGGAAGCAGCCCTGCCCCCCAGTGGAGTATTGTGTGTGGAGGCCGGAGACCCAGCCCTTGGCAGGAAGCAGGCGGGTCGAGAATGTCAACGGTGGTGATAGTGCAGCTGACTGGGGAGCTCCTGGGGCTGGAATTGTGCAGAGGCCCCAAGCTGATACCACACGGTGCAGGCTGGGCCGCTACTGCAGTAAACACCGGGCCAGAGCTTCACCCCAAGGCTCCGCCTGCCCCTAACCCCTGCCTCCCTCCCCCGCCTGGAGACCTCAACTTATAGCCTCTTATTGAGCACTTCCAGTGAGCCCACGGTGGGGGTGGGGGGAGTGGGGACCTGGGGAGTCCACCCCAGTGGGACAGGGTTTGTGGGGGTTCTGTTTTGGTTTTGTGTGTGCTGTGGGATGCGGAGAAAAGCTGGGGTACCCGCACAAAATCTGTGATCAGGATCAGGGAACCCCTTCTGCCACAATCGACGGCCGGCAGACGGAGAAAGACGCGAGAATCCCGAGAAGTTTCAGAATGCTTTACTTAGCACAGGTTCTGGCATACAAATCAGCAATAGGAAAAACCCCGAACTTAGGGTTCCCGGCTGGGCCGTGGCCACGTAGGCCAAGATGGCTGCCACCACCTGTTAAGGCCCCCGCAGAAAGGAGACAGCGAAGAGGCAAGAAGGGGAGCGCCCGCAGAAAGGGGGAAGAAGAGAGCGAGAGAAAGGAAGCAGGCTAGTTTTTATATCCCGGCATCACAGACCTCCTACTCCAACGGAAAGCCATCAGGGTCAAATCTGCTCAGGTAATTTCTCACAGGACCTCACCTAGGCCCTTTTAGATGTTAATGTAGCCCAGCCAAGATCTGCCTTGGAAGTGCCCTTGCAGGGTAGAGTGGAGGAGGGGCTTCTGAGATGAACTGTATCTCAGAATACAAAGGCATGCATCTGTACCAAAGAATATTCTATAGCCAGTTAGATATATTTCTCCAAGCCTTCACAAGAGTCTCATCTTTTACTTCATGGTTGTTCTGTATATTACCTTTGACTTACAGAGAGCCATGTTTGCTTGCTTGGAGTTAAACAGCATTTCTCTCTGGTCTACTTAGAGATCTAACGTGGCCAGGTAAATATACCAGTAAGATCTAGCTAGTCCCACCATGATTGTAGCAGCATGAGAGAATATTTATACCAGCCAGTATAGAATACATGGTCAGAAAAACTGCCACATTCAAACTGTCCTCCTCCTATCTACAAAGTGGCCTGTAGGAGGCAACTCCAGGCCTGATGCAGAGGCTCTGGGCAGGTGTACTGCAACAGTGGGAGAGGCACCCAGCAGGTGTGAGGTGCCCTGTCCCATGCCCAGCCGGGTTCTGGTCCGGAGGTTATGGGCTCTTGGACCTCCCGGATGCCTCAAATAGCTGCTAAAGGCTGAGAGTGTCCGGCCTGACCTCCTGTCCAGTGCGGTAGAGGGTCCAGACTGCAGTGGCCCGGGGAGCTGCTCCGTGTTGGGATCATACCTCTGAGGCTCTGGTGGTGTCTCTGGGGTGGCAGCAGGTGCTAGGGCTGGGAGAGACCTGTCTGGTGGGCTGCTGTTTGGGGGTGCTGACTGCTCGCGGTCACTTCCTGTGCCTCTTGTGTGGCGGAGCAGGACCTGTCCAGGCAGGGGGTCCAGGTCCCCTCTGCCTCCCCTTCTTGTCCCTCTGTCCCTTGCATAGGGCCTGGTTGTCACATGCGGAACTGCCTCCCGGCATCCTGGGTGTTTCTGCCGCAGCTCTGCAGCAGGGACCTGGGAAGTGAGGCCAGCATGCCCAGCTAGTAGTGGCCCTTTTTGCGACCCAGCTGGCAAGGTCACTGCTCTGCCCCCAATCCTGCCTGCAGGTCAGAGGAGTAGGTTTTCAGGCCTGTGGCTGCCTCTGTGTCCTGTCTGGCCACACACCCCGTCCGCCCCCCACCTGGAGGCTCACTTAGACACTTTCTGCAGGCCCAGCCCAGGTATCGTGGCCTCTCCCGGCTTATAGCTGCCTCCCCTGCACAGTGGACCCATTGGTGGGGACTAAAGGGTTACTGACATCTTTCCAGGTGAGGGGCTGTAACTGGCAGTGCTGAGGCACCCAGCTGGGACCTAAGCCTGGGCCTCTGTAGGCAAAGCCCTGGTCTTGAGTGATACATGTTGGCTGTGGTGTGAGTGTGAGTCTATTTGTGTGCGGAGAGCGATTTCCTGAGAAACCACTTCCAGGCTCCATGGCCGGATAAGACCCCTGACCCCCTGGAGACACTTCCGGCCCCGCCGCCCTGGGCAGGCCTGGCTGACCCTGACCAGTGACTGGCAGGCTGTCTCTCCTTGTCTCCCTCTTGGCGTCTCTTGGGAAAGTGCATGTGTGTGTCTATGTGTACATGTGTGTACACGTGCATGTTGTGCATATACAGATGTGTGTATGCATGTGTGTGCATTTGTGTGAGACTATTCTTGGTCTCTCGCCCCCCCCCCCCTTCATTCTGTCCCTCTGGGCCTCTTGCTGGGCGATGTGGTAGCTCATGGCTGTTCTCTCCACTCCCTCTGGCAGGGCCGCCCCAAACAATGCTGAGCTCCTCCCCAGCATTGGGCACCCCGCGCCCTGAGGCCTGGTTCTGTGACTCCACGCTCTGATCAGGCCTGGCCGTGAGTAATTATGACCAGGGGACAGCCCGGTGTCCTCCACTGTGACCCACACCTTCACCCGCAGACTGATTCCTCTGCATGGACCTCACTGACCGTGGCCTTAACGGGGCTTTGGTCTTATTCCCCCTCAGCCAATGGCAGGGCACAGCTGCCACCTACGTTATTCTTCTTCCCCACCCCTCATGGACGTGTTTCTGTGGCTGCCGTGGCAGATGGCCACAGACCTGGGCCCTGGTCCCTTTTGCCTCCTTAGAGGCCACACTTGGCTTCTGCCCGCTTCTTTCTGAGGCTCAGCCTAGCTCTTGACCTGTGCCCCAGGGAAGCCCCTTCCCTCTCCCAGGATTCCAGTGTGCCCACCCGGGTGGCCGGGAGGCGTCCTGCCAGCCCCAGTGTCAAGGGCTGTCCCAGCAAGTCCCATGGGGGAGCCTCGGGTGGGTAGCTCCTCTGGTCACCCTGGGGTGCTCTGCATGGAGACCCGCCCTCTCCCTGTGGGTGCCCCTGGGTGCTCCTGCGTGGAGACCTGCCCCCTCCCTGTGGGTGCCCCTGGCCTGGGACTTGTATCCACTTGCCTTTCCTCTGCCCGCCGCCTCCTGCTGGAACACTGCGGTCAGCCCGATCCTGCTGCAGCCTTGGCGGAGCCCCCAAATTATTATTATTATTCTCCTCCCTGCAGACCGAGTGGTCAGTTCAGAGCTCAGAGCATTCTCTCCCCCACATCTGGTTCTGGTGGGACCGACGCCCCCTCAGTACCCCTGACCTCTCCTGCCCGCAGGGCACCTCAGGAGTCCCCCGAGAGCAGAGACCAGACTGGGCAGGGGCTCAGCGGACGGGCACTTGCCTTGCAGATATAAGGCCCTGAATTTGACCCCTGGCACCCATCACCCCCTCGATAAGAGAGAGCCCGCTCGCCCCCTGCCCCTCACAGCGACTCCCCTCATCAGGGCGGGTTTCATGGCCCTGTCCTTGGTGACTCCTCGACCCCACCAGGCGACCCTTTTCCTTCCTGGTTCGCGGAGGGTACCGGGCGGGTCAGCGGGTCCGAGTCGAGGTCTGCTGTCAGGCGCGCTCGTAGCCCTGGAGGTTCTGGACACGGCTCAGACAGTCCTGGGAATTGTCTCCTGGATGAGTCCCGCACGCATTTGTCGTCGTCACACTCCCACCGCGCCCTGTCCGCCTCCCCAACAGTCTTGTCCTCCTTCCCTGTCAAAGCTATTTCTTAAAGTATTTTGTTATACCACCATGAGATATACAGTTACAAAGATATACAATTAAAAAGTTCATATTTGGGTTTTGGTCACACAGTGTTCCAGCACCCGTCCCTCCACCAGTGCCCATCTCCCACCACCAACGTCCCCGGTTCCCTCCCCCCTCCCCCAGCCCGCCTCCATGGCAGGTTCTTTATTTCTTTCCCTTTCTCTCTCTTTTCTCTTTTCCTTCCCCCCAGACTATGGATTACAGAACATACATTTTGGCTCCACTTCGGGGGTGCTCAGGGGACCATGCGGTGCCAGGAATCAAAGCTGAGGCCCCACATGCAAAGCAGGTGCTCCGAGCCTTTGAGCCGTCTCTCCAGCCCCTTCCTGTCAACACTGGGGCGGGCAGCCAGGGGAACCCCCACCCCGAAACTCTGCAGGTGGCCAGGGGCCTGCCACTGATGAGAAGCTTCGGGATGGCGGCACTGCTGATGCCCAGAAATGGAGAACCTGGCTGTGTTTGCTGAGTAACAAAGGGGACACTGAAAACCAGTTCCTGCTCGAATAAGGGGTTTGTGTTTCCCTTGGACTGGAGCCTGGCGGGAGCCGTGTGAATGGCCCACAACGCCTGGCGCCGTCTAAACCCATCTGTGGAGATTTTCTCTATTGATACGAAGTACTCCGGGAGTCCAGAGAAACTCTCATGTGCTTCTTCCTCGTCAGACCGCGGTTCTGTGTCACAGGCTTCTCCTCCAGGGGTTCGGGCTGTGAGGACCCCGTGCAGGGGTTGGGGGAGCCTGCTGGGATCCTGGCCTCAAGGCTGGGGGTTGCCCATGCCGGAAGCACCCCAGAGACCGGAGACCCCTGCTACCCGTGGTGGGAGGGTTTCTGGAACAGTTTCTAGCTCGATTCTGGCTTTATCTGGAGCTTCAGTGGAACCCCGAAATTGGCTGTGGGGGACCTTCCTTGCTCTGGCTGCCTGAGGAGGTAACAGACGGGTGGCACCAGAAAGGAATTAGGAAGTGTCCTCTGGCCCCTAGCAGGCTGGCTCGGTGGCTGGCCGGAGGGCATATGGGTCTTTTATCTCCACACCTGCGTCCACACTGCTTGTCCGGCACGCTCAGGAGTGGCCTGCGGACGGGGCGGGCTGACTGACCTCTGACTGTTCCCTCACCTCTCCCCGCCTGTTCGTTCCCCCGAGCCTGGGGCAGGCGACAGCCTCAGGTCCTGGCACCTCATGGAAGCTCACAGGAGCGTCTGAAGCTCTTGGCACCCGGCCTGGCAGTTTGTTGGAGCTCAGGGTGGCTTGGAGGGTCCTGACTGGAGAACACTCACATCCTCCCAGCTGCGGGCTCCTGAGCGTGAGCAGCTACTAGAACACTCACGTCCTCCCAGCTGCGGGCTCCTGAGCGTGAGCAGCTACTAGAACACTCACATCCTCCCAGCTGCGGGGCTCGTGAGCGTGAGCGGCTACTAGAACACTCACGTCCTCCCAGCTGCGGGCTCCTGAGCGTGAGCGGCTACTAGAACACTCACGCCCTCCCAGCTGCGGGCTCGTGAGCGTGAGCGGCTACTAGAACACTCACGTCCTCCCAGCTGCGGGCTCGTGAGCGTGAGCGGCTACTAGAACACTCACGTCCTCCCAGCTGCGGGCTCCTGAGCGTGAGCGGCTACTAGAACACTCACGTCCTCCCAGCTGTGGGCTCGTGAGCGTGAGCGGCTACTAGAACACTCACGTCCTCCCAGCTGCGGGCTCCTGAGTGTGAGCGGCTACTGAACACTCACGTCCTCCCAGCTGTAGGCTCCTGAGCGTGAGCGGCTACTGAACACTCACGTCCTCCCAGCTGCGGGCTCCTGAGCGTGAGCGGCTACTGAACACTCACGTCCTCCCAGCTGCGGACTCCTGAGCGTGAGCGGCTACTGAACACTCACGTCCTCCCAGCTGTAGGCTCCTGAGCGTGGCGGCTACTGAACACTCACGTCCTCCCAGCTGCGGGCTCCTGAGCGTGAGCGGCTACTCGAACACTCACGTCCTCCCAGCTGTGGGCTCGTGAGCGTGAGCAGCTGATAGAACTTGCTCTTCCCCCCACGCCCAGCCTAATCGTTCTGGAGAGAGTCGGTCTTAAGTGAGTGAGAGAGCACCCCACTGCGGCGGCCACTCACGGTTAAGCTTCAGTGTTTTGTCCACCCTGTAACCTGTAACCCTCAGTGTCCCATCGGAGAGGCCAAGCAAGGCACCCGGACTCGGCGCTTATCCCTTCCTGTTGAGCCCCAGCGAGGCTTTGCCCTGCCAGGTAACCGCGGGAGGTCGGTGGCAGGTGGCAGGCAGGTGTGGGCTTCCGAGGCAGAACTCCGAGGCCTGTGCGGGCACCACGGGTGTCTCTTGGCCCTGGGTGGCGGCTGGAAACTGCTGTGGGTGGGCCTAGTGCATCCCCGGCCCCATGCCTGCCTCTCCACTCTCAGGGGTCACCTTCCTGCTGCCTGGGACCCGACACTAGGAAATGAGAACAGGGTGCAACCTGTCTTCTGGAGGCGGGGGGGGGACCCCTAGGAGGGCAAACCGGGCGCCTCTCGGCTGTGTCACCTTCCGGGCCCTTTCTCCAACCTCTCTGCGTCTGTTTCCTCCCGGGCCGAGGTGACTTTTCTTCTTCCTCTGGTGGCATAAGATCGGGAAACAGCTGCTCAGAGGTGACGTCGGCTCCCCCGTGTCCCTCATCTGCTCGGGACGCGGGAGTCCGTGACAAGGGCAGACGGTGCCCGCGGAGCGCTGGTCTGGCCGCCCGCCACCTTCAGACTGTGCCCGGCGGTCGCTGGAAAATGTCCGGGCATGGCTGGGGATGTTTTTACCATCGCTGCCCTTTGGTGTGGGAGAATGAACAGCAGGAAAGTGGCCTCTTGAAGGAGAGTGACGGAAACGCCATTTCCCCGGGAACATGGTTGGAGCCTGAGAATATTAGAAAATTACCTGGTGAATTTTCTTTTTCCCTTTTCCTCTGAAATTCAATTATGTTCTCTTTGTTTCTGGGACTGAGGCGCTAGCCCTGGGCTCCCTGGACAGCCGCTCTCTTGGCTGTTTCTCTTCTCTCCCTCCATGGCACTGTCTGTCTGACAAGCTGCGAGAGGCCTCCCCAGCTAAGGCCGCGCCACCGCGTGTTGTGCGTCACGCCTGCCTCTGCTCCTTTCGCTCCTCTGCCCGCCGGCCTTTCCTCAGCCCCTCCCTGAGCGCATTTCCTGGGCGTCACTTTCTCTCCAGCACGTCCCCTTCAGGACCGCTCCTGTTTTTTTTTCTTTTGGGGCCACACCCAGTGATGCTCAGGGGTTACTCCTGGCTCTGCGCTCAGGAATTACTCCTGGTGGTGTCGGGGTGGGGGTACTATGTGGGATGCCGGGATCAAACCTGGGTGAGCTACGTACAAGGGTCAGCACTCTCCCCGCTGTACTATCGCTCAGACCCAGGACTGCTCATCTTGGTCGGCCTGGGATCAACTCCCGGAGCGGAGATGTGTCTCCTGATTCTTCCCCTGGGGGAACCAGAGCCTTCCCCAGAGCCCTAACCACCCCCACCCCGGCCTGGGCCCTGGGGTTCACTGCCTTTTGTTTAAGCATTTTTTTTTTCAAGTTTAGGTTGGAAAAGCTGGAAGAGGTATATGAAGGTTGGGGGGGGCGTCCCTGCAGTTGCCCCTAGTTGGGACTGAGGAGATGGTACAGGTTAGGGAAAGTGCCTTGTACATAGCTGACCCAGTTCTGTCCCTGGCACCACATGTGGTTCCCTGAGCACCGCTAGGTGTCACCTCTGAGCACAGAGCCAGGACTAGTCCTGGAGCACGAGGGTGTGACTGACCAACTCTCCCTGTCTCAAGAAACAACTGACCAACCCTCCCTGTCTCAGGAAACAAAACAAAACAGACCCGCAGTGGGATTCCCTACAGTTCTGACTGGAAGCCAGGGCGGCTGGGCGTGGCTCCCTGTGGACTCTTTGGTGGGTTTGTGGCTGAACTGCCCCTGCCTTGGGGCCGGGAATTAATGCTTCTAGAAGGTATGTGATGGCGTGGCAGAGCCGTTGCCTTTGTCTGGAGACTGGAGCCGGGGGGGGTGTGCGCCAGGTCAGACAGGTGTGACTGGGAGAACGTGGCCAACCTCACACAGTTGGGCGGGCGGCGGCGTCCTCAGAGCCACCCTCCAGGTGCTGAGGGCCACTCAGAGCCACAGCGACAGACTCATTTCAGTCGGGACCCAGATGGGTGTGTGCATATGTGAGCACGTGTGCACATGTGTGCACCATGCTCTGTGCGTGTGCATGTGTCTGTGTGCACGTGTGTGTCTGCATGCAGGTGTGTGCATGTGTGTGCGTGTATGTGAGGTGGTGGTGGTGCCAGAGTACAGCGCTGGCCCTTGTAGACTTATACCGGGCATGTGCTCAGCCTCGGAGTGACCTCCCCAGTCCCCATTTTTTAATTTAATTTAATTAAATTATTTTTGTTTTGGGGCCACACACAGTGGTGCTCAGGGGTTACTCTTGGCTCTGCCCTCAGGAATCACTGCTGGTGGTGCTGGGGGACCCTGTGGGGTGCTGGGGATCAAACCTGGGTCAGTTGCATGCAAGGCAAGTGCCCCCCCACTATTGTGCCAGCCCCTCCCGTTTTTTTTGTTTTTTTTTTTGCTTTTTTGGGTCACACCCGGCAATGCTCAGGGGTTACTCCTGGCTCTGCACTCAGGAATTACTCCTGGCGGTGCTCGGGGGACCATATGGGATGCCGGGGATCGAACCTGGGCCAGCACAGGCTGGCCACGTGCAAGGCAAGCGCTGGACTATCGCTCCGGCCCCCATTGTGTTTTTTTTACTAAAGGGAAGGAAATTGTTTGTAATAAGGTGCTTAGCATACATAACATGACTTGTGAGAAGGATGAGAAGGATTCTCTAGTCTAGAAGGACTATAACTAAGCAAAGTATCTTCACATACAAAAATACTCCCGTTGTGTTTTAATCCACTGCTTGACAGTCTACAGTATGGAGAAAAGAAAGTTCGGCATATACCTTTCATCTTACAACTTAGGAAAAGCTGTTAGTAATATCCTGGCATCTATGTGCTCCCAGGTTTCTTTTTGTTACTTAAGAAAAAAATGGTTTTTGAATTTTTCTCGACTCACCGTGAGATACAGTTACAAGGTCGTTCCCTCATGCGGTGTTCTGTCATTGCTTCCAGGTTTTAAGGAAGCCTGACAGGTGTATTTTTTTTCTCCCTAAAAGTAGCAAAATGGTTTTTCTCAGTATAAATAATTCAAACTACAAGGATGAGCCGTGGAAAAAAACCATGGCCAAGAGTGTCACTCTGCAGCTCTGCTCCGACTCTGGTGGTGATTATCGCAGGCATCTCTGTGAGGACACAGAGACAGAGACAGACGCATGGTTGTAGGGACAGGGACCTTGTCACGATGGCCCGGGGTGCTACCCGACCCACTGCCCGTCCTGCTGCCCGTCCTGCTAGCATGGCAAGCAGCTGTGTCGGGAAAGCTTGTGGTGGAGAGGGGAAAGCCGAAGACCTCAGCAACTCACTCCCTGGGATGCTTGTTCAGTTGATCATTTTGCCTACGTCATCAACATATCTAATTGTGTCAGTGTATCAATGGATACATTAACATCAATATTAAATTCTACTTGTCACTTGTCTTCTCATTGTTCATCAATTTGCTCGAGCGGGCGCCAGTAACGCCTCCATTTATTGGGAATGAGGTCCATTATTGTTACAGTTTTTGGCATATTGAAGACACCACGGGTAGCTTGCCAGGCTCTGCCGTTGCTCTGGGTTCATCCCAGGGGGGCCAGTCCTTTTCTATGTCAGACCATCAACCATCCAGGGCCCACGGGGCAGAGCTCTAGGTGTGGACAAGCCTGTCTCCCTGTCTACCACCTCCCAACACAACCGGGCACTGCAGCCACACCTGCAATACCTCAAGGGGGCAGGAAAATTCAACAAAAAATTTTAATATTTTAAAATTTTTTTTACCTGTTTCTTTTTTCCAAGATTGCAAACTTCAAAAATATATATATTTATATGTGTGTATGTGTATTAATTGTTGGACAGCGATGCTCTATTTAAGACATTTGAGCAAGAATAAATATATGTGGGGGAAAAGAGCCCAGAGTGAGTGTGAAGGAGATGCCGGTGGCGGAGCCAGAGGCAGCGTCGCCTCAGCGTTGTCGAGGCTTCGGAGTCTTTACTGGGGCTGGGGTGGTCCTTAAACATACATGTCGGTGTTCGGGCCTGGCGAGGGGCTCCTTGTCCTCTGCGGTCTTTGCCTACCCCTCCTCACCTGGGTCAGTCTGCTTTGTCTTTGTGGGGCACTTGGGAATCCCCTGCTTTTGCTAGCCTGCCTGCCCGCCCCGTTCCGGCTCTTGGCTTGGGTGAGGCCTGGGTCCCTGCTGTCTTTACCTCGTGATGATGTTTGGAGTGGTGGGAGGGGCTGGCCACACCCAGCAGCGTGTGGGGGCTTCTCCTGGCAGAGCTCTGGGGACCCAGCGGGAAGCGAATCCGGGGGCCAAGTGTGCGTCATCTGGCTCCCGGCCTGCGATGACTTTTCTCTAGTGGATGGCCAGAGACATTCTCCCCTCCCTGTGGGACGTTGGAGGCCACAGCAGAAATCCAGTGGCCCCAGCTGAGGTCCCCCCCCACGTGCCCAGCTGCCACTCCATGACTGGCCAGCGTCTTTCCTGACCCTTCATCTGTCCATTTATGTTCTGCCCCTCAAAGGAAAACAGAACACCCGGGCAGGGGGCGCAGATTCTGGGCTTATTCTCAGTAGCCTGGATGCCAAGGAACTGCTTCTGAAGAGAGCTGCTATTATTATTATTGTTGTTGTAATGTTATTATTATTATTATTCACTGTATCACTGTCTTCCCGTTCATCATCGATTTGCTCGAGCGGGCACCAGTAACATCTCCATATGTCCTGTCTCATGCTAGAAGAGCCCAAGGGCACCTGCTTGCTCCAGGAACATAAAGAACCTCAAACCATTCCATCAGGTCATGGGAATGAGGTCTATAATTGTTACTGGTATCTGGCATATCAAATACAACACGGGTAGCTTGCCAGGCTCTGCCATGTGGGTGGCATACTCTTGTAGTCACCTCTGATCTCCAGCATTTATTATTATTATTATTATTATTATTATTATTATTATTACGGCAGAGCCTGGCGAGCTATCCGTGTCATATTTGATATGCCAAATACCAGTAACAATTATAGACCTCATTCCCATGACCTGATGGAATGGTTTGAGGCTCTTTATGTTCCTGGAGCAAGCTGATGCTCTTGGGCTACACTTGTTTGCGACAGGGTGTATGGAAATGTTACTGGTGCTTGCTTGAGCAAATCGATGATGAACGGGAAGTCAAGTGATCAAGTGATTATTATTATTATTATTTTGGGTGGGGGGTTGCTTCCCAAGGGGCTCTATGTGACTGTGTGTGTTCCGTTCCCAGCCACCCCGCTGTTGCTTGGGGCCTGCGCCTTCCCCCCTGTCCTGTGGCTCTGGCCTGAGCCTGGTACTGGAGTGGACAGGCCAGCAGTGGCCTTGCCTCTGCAGTCACAGGGGCATCTCTGGGGGAGATGGGGTCTCACTTTTAGTCAGGAGCAGATGACCCCCCCCCAAGCCCGTCTCAGGATCCTGCCAGGCAGGCATTTCAGTGGCTTGTGTCCGTGTGCCAGGCCCCGAGCCCAGAGGGTGAGGAGAGTTCGGCGTCTCTCTGGGACACTCTGTGTGGGGTCCTGTGTGTGTCCGACACCCGTCACACCCAGTCGCCACAGCTCTCCTCTCTCTCTCTGAGGGCGCCAGTGAGCCCAGGTGTGATTGAGGAGGGGGCCTGACTCCCCACCTGTGTGGGAGCACATGCTTCTGGAACATTCCGCCCGCCAGAGAGGGCTTCTTGGAAGCTGGTGTCTCCTCGGTCCCGTCACAGGCTTAGGGAGAGCTGGAGCCCGGCTGGGTTTGTGCAGGAGTGTGGGGTGGGGGGTCGTCTCACTTGGGGAGGGGGGTCTCCGCCACACGGCCGTCCTCACCCCCCGCCCCCACTTCAGCCGCTCCCTCTGTTTCCCGCAGATGACATGGCCGAGCTCCTTCTCGGGAGTCGAAGCTGGAGCAGTACCTGAAGGAGCACCCGCTGCGCCAGGGGGCCAGTCCCCGGGGACCCCGGCCCCAGCTCACGGAGGTCCGCAAGCATCTGACCGCTGCTCTGGACCGTGGGAACCTCAAGGTACTGTGGGCCTCGGGGCTCGGGGTGGGCTCGGGGAGAGGCAGGCTGTGCCGTCTCTGGCAGTGTGAGCAGCCCCCACCCCAGGTCAGGCTGGGTGGACAGCCTGTCCCCTCCCCACAGTCAGGCTGAAACCCCCATGAGGGGCCCCCTGCCAGTGGGGTCTCCGGTGAGTCTTTAGTGACACATTTTCCTGAGAGGCACCTAGGAGTTAAGGCCCAGGAGCTGTCACGTTGGCCTGGGGCCCGGGACTCCTGGCGTGGGGGGGTGTGGCTCTCCCCACATCGTCCCAAATAAGATAAAATACAAATGCCCCTGCGGAGCCCCCCGCTGGCCAGAGCTGTGGGGTCCCCTGGTGGCTGCAGCCTGCCCCGCGGAAGGTACAGTCTCTTCCTCTGCTGCTCAGCGACCCCGGCTGGGCGTGCCCAGGATGTGTCTCCGCGCCCACCATTCTTCTCCCAGTTCCTCGGCTCTCGTCCTTCCTCTCTGGCGCCTTCTGAGTCTTTTCATCTCTTGACTCTCTTTCACTTGCCTTGGTCTGGCCTGCACCGCCCCTACTCCAGTGGGCTCCCGCCCCAAGTCCGACAGATCCTCTTCTCCCCACGCCACGTTGCTCTGGATGCTGGTGGGCTCAGCACGCTCCTGACTGCCTCTGTGGGGGACCTAGTTTGTTCCAGGGTGTGGTGGCCTTTGGGGACCCCCTCAGTGGGGCCTGGAAGCGTCTCTTTGCTTCCTGCTCTCACCCCCTGCCCTTCCAGAACCTGTTCTAGCTTTGAAAAAGTTTTGTGCTATCTGGAACTAGGGCGATAGCACAGCCGGGAGGGTGTTTGCCTTGCCTGTGGCCGGCGTGGGTGAGCCCCAACAACTCACGGGGTTCCCAAGCACTGCCAGGGGTAATTCCTGAGGGCAGAGCCAGGAGTATGCCCTGGACATCACCATCCCTACCCCCACTAAACCGTGACATCTGTGTAATAGGGCTGAGCACGGACTTTCCATGCGGGAGGCCCAAGATTTGTTCCCTGACACCGCATGGTCCCTGAGCACTGCCAGGAGTGATGGCTGATACACCCATAGTGGTCACGAACAAAACAGCCCAAACTCCACCCCCTGCCCCGTGAAGGTATATGAAACATGAGAAAGTGCCATTTATCTCCAGCCCCCTGGCAGCACTGGTGGCCCCCGGCCAGCGCTGTGGGGTGTCCCCTGATGACCTCTGTCCCCCTCTCCCCTCCTGCATTGAGGGCCCGAGCAGTGCCGTATCCTGGGGCCTCAGTCCCGGTTTGGGCTGAGAGTCACTGGGGACTCGGGCTCCCTGCGCACCTCTGCCCCACCCCATTAGCACTTGACCTTTCTCGGAGCTCCTCGCAGTGGTACTGCGAAGGTCCCATTGCTGGGTACCTATCCCCAGCCTTCCCAGAGCTCCCTCCGTCCTGCAGAAGAAAACTCTCCTGTTTTGCTCTCGTCCCTCCTTCTCCCCGCCCCTAGGCACGATTCTTATCTCTCGGGACCTTGTGTAAGTGGAATCCGGCAGTGTTTGTCTTCCCATGACTCATGCATTTTATAGTCCCAGAATCTTTAAGATTTATGTGTCTCTTAGCATATGTCAGAATTTATTCCCTGCGTGTGTGTGTGTGTGTGTGTGTGTGTGTGTGTGGTGTATGTGTTGCAGTCCTAGCGATGCCTGGGACTTAATTCTGGCTCTGTGCTATCGCTCCTGGCAGGGCTCAGGGCACCATATGGGGTCCTGGGGCTCTAGCCTGGGTCTGTCGCGTGTAAGGCCAGTCCTCTCCCTGCTGTTCCGTTGCCCCAAGCCCTCGCTTTCTTACTTCAGAGCATGAATCACATCCCCTCATGAGGATGGGCCGCATTTCTGCCAGCCCTTCACGCTTAGGTTACTTCTCCCCATCTGTCGGTTGCTTGAATTACGCTGCTGTGAGTGTGGGTTTAGGGTGACCCCCCCCCTGGGGCTCCTGCGCGTGGTTCATGGGCTGCATGTAGCTGAGCAGGGAGGCTGCCTCCTGGACGCACTCCGGACTGCTCCTGTTGGCTCTCAGAGCAGTATCACACGTCCCTGTGTACACCCTTGCTAGCCTTTGTTACTTCATTTGTGGTTATTGCTATTATTTTGAATAGTAACTGTCCTAGGCCTAGGGAGATTGCAGATTAGCTGCCTTGCATGCAGCCAACTCGGGACCGGGACCGGAGCAATAGTACAGCAGGAAAGGTCATTTGCGTGCACACCGCCCACCCGGGTTTGATTCCTGACATCCCATGTGGTCCCCTGAGCACCGCCAGGAGTAATTCCTGAGTGCAGGGCCAGGGCACCCTGAGTATAGTTGGGTTTGACCCCAAAAAGCATGCAGCCAACTTGATTGCTCCCTGGTCCCACATGGTTCCCCTAACAGTGCCGGATGCCATCCTGAAGGCCTGGAGCACCCCTGGGGTACCCGAGTTAGCCCCAGCCCTGCAGCACCAGTCTCCAGGCCCTGGCATCGAACCACCAGCCTGGTCAGCTGAGAACACCAGGAGAGGCCTCGGGCACCCTAAGTATCACTTGGGAGATGAGCCCCACCCCCAGATCCCCCTGCCACCACTGTGATTGGTTTGAGGGTGTGTGTCATTGTGGCCATTTGTAGAGCTTCCGTGGAAGAATGTTGGTCTAAGTCCCTTATCCAGTTGTGTTGTTGAATCATTTCTCTAGTCTTTTCCACCCGACTAGGGGCTCTGCCGATGTCCTCCTGCCCACTGCCCTGGACATCAGCATCTCTCGAACAAGAGAGCCCAAGATCTTAAGGTCTTGGTGTGCCTTTTGGGGCATCAGAAGCCAAAAGTTCTTGGTGCAGGATTCTTCCAAATGGCCACGCCTCACTCTACAAAGTCAGGGATCAGGAGTCTGTTGGAAGTCAGGGAACAGGGGGTCTGTGGCAGTCAGGCAGTGGGGGGTCTCTGCATCAGCTGTGCCTGGTGCCGGGGTTCTGTTGACTCAGTGGGTTCTTTGACTCAGTGCTGAAGGAATCGGGGCAGACAGGATGGTGGCTCACAGTGGCAGCCCGTGAGACTCTGTGTCTGGCCAGGACTTGCTATAGTGTGACAGTGTGATGGGGCAAGGCTGGCATCAGTCTCCACGCCCCACACCCGCCTGGTCTCTGGGTTCTGGCACTGGCTTCGTCTCTGAGCCTTTGCCCTGCGTGGCCTGGGTGCCGATGGTCTGGGCCGCCCATGCCCTGCAGCAGTGCTGGGTGCAGCTCCAAGCCTGGCTGTGCCCTGGGCAGTCACACTCCTCTGGGCAGCGGAGTCTCACCCGTGAGCCCCGGAACTCAGGGTTGTCCTGGGCTCAAAGATTCTGGCCCGTATTCCCTATTGTTGCATTTCATTAAAAACCTTGGAAAGCTTGTCATTTTAGCTTCCTTCCCTTATGAAGGGAGTTCCAGGGGCCGGAGAGATTAGCACATGGCTTAAGGCACTGGCCTTGCATGTCGTGGCAGACCTGAGTTTGATCTCGGCACCGCAACATGGTCCCCAAGCCAGGAGTGACCCCTGAGTGCAGAGCCAGGAATAAGCCCTGAGCACCGCTGAACGTACCCTTAAAACACAAAGAGAAAGTTCTGGAGTCACATGGCTTTGGCACGCAGAGGCTGGCCCTGTTGCACAGGCTGGCCATAAAGCTCTTTCCTTGACCTGAAGTCGGCTTGTCTCTGGGCCAGGAGCTATGCGGCCCGCTGCAGACGGAGCGGTGCCTCCCTGCGCACACAGGGCCGAGTCAGGAGGGGCGCGGGACACGGGGACAGCGTGACAGGAAGAGCTGAGCAGGGCATCGGGGTCTGGTTTCGGATGCGAGCTGAGAATGCCAAGAGCCTCATCTCACATGGGCAAGGCTGTGCTCCCGTGCGGGCACCGCGTGGCGCCTACACCTCTCGCCAGCCTCCGTGGCCTCTGCCGAGCTGTTTCTTCCTCAGCAGACACGAGGCGCTCTCCGGGGCCCCCAGACTGTGCGAGCGCCTGTCTCGCCCCTTCCCACCCCCTGTGGTGCTCCCGTCTGCCTACAGCTTCCTGAATCTCTAACAGTTTCGCACCTTGTCTGGGTTTAATGGGAGCTTCCTCCCCAAATAGTCAGAGCGACACTGAAGTGGCCCAAGCTCAGAGCGTCCCCGATTGCTGGCCCTGCCACTAGTCTCCCAGGGCTTTCCATCCCTCCCCCAAATTGAGGTGCCTGGGAGTGCCCCTGGCTCTGCTCGCTGGTCATTCCCAGTGGTGTGGGGTGGGGAGACCTCATGGCACCAGGATCGACCTGTGCCCGCGAGGTCAGATTCTTGAGGCTCTCAGAATGCCCGGGCCGGGAGAGCCGCCGTGTCGGGTGCCCGGCCCTCCTGGCTCTGCCTGCTTTGATTTCTCCACCGGCGAACAGTTCCGATTTCTCGCTTTGGAGTCTCCCTCAGGCCACCCAGGAAACCCTTTGGGTCTCTCTTTGCCCGTCATCCTCTCGCTTCCTCCGGGAGACCCCACCGCCATCTCTGCTCCTCTGTAGATGCGCCTGGAAGCCAACCACCCGGGTCTGAAGGCTGAAGGCAGAGCTCCAGGGAGAAGAATCTGTTTCCTTATATAGCCGGCAGAGTAGCCGCCTCTCCTCAGGCTGAGGCTGGGGGGCCGAGGGCTGCCCTGGCTGGGAGCCCGGCTGTCGCCTTCCCAAACCCCAAGGCCCTTGCTGAACTTTGTCCTGAAGAAAGCTGGTCCTGAATTTTTTGGCCCTAATTCCAAAACTTCCCTCCTGGTGCTTGGAGGGGGCATCTGGGCTTTTTAGTCCCCTTGCAACCCTCCCACCCCGCAGTGGGCGGAATCCTCCCCTTTCTCTCAGCCCCCGCGTAGTTGGCTGCACCCTGGACCCCAGAGGCTGAGGCTCCTTTCTCCAGGTTCACATATTTGGTTCACAGTCTCCATGGTTCTGGTCCTGCCAGCCCGGGGACCGAAGGGGAGCCCTCAACTTCCTGCTCCTCACCGAAAGGGCTTGTTGACCCACCCAGAACTCACAGGCCTTGCCATCTACCTCAGAGTGAAACATTCATTGGTGTTTTAGTGTTTTACAGAATTGCACAGTTATTCTCTCAAACTGGGAACGTTTCGCCACCCACAAAAGACACTGTACCCGGCAGGACTTTCTCCTGTCCCAGCCCCCAGCCAGCACACCTTGGCGGACTGTTGCACAGCAACAGAAGCTCCCCAGGCCGGCCCTTTCCACTGGACCTCACGGTGTTTTGTCTCTTGACTTAGTATTGACAGATTGACGTTTAGGCCACACCCAGCTGTGCTCAGGGGTCACTCCTGGTGGGGTGTATTGGGTGCCAGTATCAAGCCTGATTGGCCATGTACCAGGCAAATGCCGCCCCCACTGCTTGGGCCCCTGTTTGTTTGCTTTTGGGGGCTGCATCCTGGGGTGCTTAGGGGCCTCAGAGCTGTGTGCTTAGTGGTGCTCACGGCACTGGGCGGTGCTGGGGATGGAACCCGGGCTCCACGTGTGGTCTGTGACCCTGCCCTCTGAGCTAGCTCTCCAGCTCAGCCTGACTCTGTTTTCCTGTGGACGATGCTGGGCTGGCAGCAGATGGCTGGCCCTGGGGGTGGGGTGGTGGGGGGGTGGGGTTGGTGGTGGGGAGCGGCCAGTTCCTTCTGCACGGCCTGGTCGGAAAATGCTCTTTTCTCTGCTTTTCCCTCCAGTCAGAATTGCTCCAGGAATCCAATCTGATCATGGCCAAGCTGAATTATGTGGAAGGGGACTACAAGGAAGCTCTCAACATCTACGCCAAGTGGGCCTCGGCGACCTGCCACTCACTGCTGTCCCTCCGCACCGCCTGCGGATGCTGGCCGAGGCCTTCGCTACCAAAGGTGAACCTGCTCTGGGCAGCGGCACCTGCGGCGCAGGCGTGTGCTCCTCGGCCTGCCACAGCGGTAGGGCACCTTCCCCTCCTGGAGCCTGGGTCTGTGTTGGGGCCACGTTGCCAGCATCCCAGGGCCCCTACGGTGTGGGCTGTGCCCTGCTGCGGTGACTCTGAGCCGCCTACGCAGAATCCTGGGCTGCTGAGCCCCTGCTCCCCTCCTGGGGCCAGACTCCGAGGCGCCTCCTGGGCGCTGTGTCCTGGGCTTGGCCAGGACTCGCTTCTGTGTGGCTGTTCCCGTGACACTGTCATGGGGCCTGATGCTCAGCAGCCTGATGTCCGGCCAGGAGCCGCTGCCTCCCACAGTTAGATTTTTTGGAGAGGGGCACACGTGGCTGGACTCAGGACTGACTCCTGGCAGGCTCAGGGAACCATGTGGGGTGCTGAGGATTGAACCTGGGTTGACCGTGTACAAGGCCAGCACCCTCCCCACTGTACTATTGTCTCGAACCCCCTCCCACATTTTCTTTTTGAATTTTTATTTTATTTTCCCGATACTCCTTATGTAAACACTGTGGTTACAAGCTTGCCCATGATGGTTTGTTACACTCGATATACCATCACCAATCCCACCACCGTTGCACCTTCCCACCACTATTATCTCCGATTGTCCCACACACCCATTATGCCTGCCCCCACATCAAGCCCTCCATGATTTATTTTACATTGCTTGTTATAATTTGCTACAAGAATGATCAAAAACTCTTTCCTCAGAAGAAAGTGGGTGAAGCTTGTGTTTCTCACCATGGAGCGATTAAGCCCTTGCATAAGAGATTTCTAAGATGTTCGTGGTTAAACCTCCTGTGTTGATGTTTTATTAATGGAGATTAGATGCCTTCTATGGTATATCCATCCAATCTGGTGTGCTGCTCCTGGTTTATCAGTGTCATTGTGGCTGTGCACTCCAGGAAGTCTGAAATTTTTAACAAGGTGGTATAGCTTGAGTTGAATTTTTGACTTAATAGCTTGTGGTATGTGTGTGCGTGTGTGTGTGTGTGTGTGTGTGTGTGTGTGTGTGTGTGTGTGACTGCCATAACTTCCTGAAGTGCAGGTAGATGGGGAAGGTAGCCCATCCCCAACTCCATCCCACCTTTTTTTTGATTCTGTCCCTGCTGGGACAGTGAGGGCTGAGAGGTCATGGAAGGATCCCACCCACCACCATGGCAGTCGCCAGTGCAAGGTCTCTGTCCCTTGGGCTCGGTGAAGGGGAGATCCATGTCAGCCTGGCTGCCAAAGAGGTGTGTAGCCTCGTGTGAGAGAACGTGGCCTCCTGGAGGGAAGAAACGATGCATGAGCATGCTCTGAGCTCGCTGAGCTTCCACACGTTCACCTGTAAAATGGGTCTAATCACTCCATAGTTATGATGGTGCTGAAGTCAAATGATGTCTCTGACGCACTTGACACTCTCCTGGCGCTTTCTTACTTTATCCTGCAGTGCTCAGCGGGCTCAGAGATTGCTCCTGCTAGGCCCGAGGGGCCATACGTGGGACCAGATGTTGGAGCCTGGTTGGCATGTGCGGGCAGGTGCCCTACATGTTGTACCTAGCTCCAACTCCAGTCCTCACCTGTTCTAACTGCTTACCAACTGGTTTTAGTTTTATTTAACTTGGGGGTCTCCCAAGTAGTGCTCCGGGGACACTGCTGGTGATTCTCGGCCAGTTGCGTGGAGCAGTTCAGTGCTGGGGCCAGAGAATGTAATGATGCTCAGGCCCTGTGGTGCTGGGGTCAGTGTGGCCACTGTGGGGTGCTCATGGTCCACCCGGCTCAGAGCCATATCTGGGAATGCCAAGAGGGCCTTGTGCGTTGTGACGCTGAGCCAGGTGCTGTCTTGTGTGTATGCCTGACACAGCACACAAGCCTGCCCCCCACACCAGGCCCCCCCCCCTGGCTGTCTAAAGGGGTCCCAAGCAATGCACAGGGGGTCAGGAGGCCTCTCCAGATGATGCTCGGCCAGCCAGGCTGGACAGTTCAGTGCTGGGAGCCACCTGGACCACACCCAGTGATGCGCAGAGGTCTTTGTACAGGGTAGGGGTGTCAAGGAGAGGTTTGAATCCTGGGACCCCCTTCAGGAGGAGAAATGGTGGGTGGTGATGGCGGATTATCGGGGACTGGCCAGCAACCCCCAGCACAAATGAGGGAGACCTGGATCTTGCTGGACTTCAACCCTGCAAAAAGGAGAGGGAAGGACTGGGAGAAGCCTCTGCCTTGCCGCTGCTGCAGAAAGAAAGACACCAACACACCAACACAGCGGGAGGTTCTGGAGAGCAGGTCCTGTTTACTGAGCACAGCTTGAGCCTTTTATACGGTTCCTGGGTAGAGGGGATATAAGAACAAGTCACACAGCACCTGCACGCCCCTGAGCCTCTGCAGTAGAGCAGCAATTACATATTCCTGTGGTCAGAGACGGCGCATTCTGTCTTAGCTTAGAGGCACACCTTCCTGTAAACACTGTGCTTGTCTCGTGGATGTATTTGGGCTCCATCACCCCAAGAACAGGGCCTACTTCTGGGTCCTGCTTTCAGGGCCTTATGGTGGGAAAGTGCCAGGCCCCAAGACTAGCTGCTCCGAGCCCAACAAAGGGTGAGTAGCACGTGGGGGTGGGCAGCTGGATGTTCTTCACTGGGCCACAATAGACCTGCCCATGCCAGAGGGCAGAGGGTAGAGGGCAGAGGGTAGAGGGCAGAGGGTAGAGGGCAGGGGGTAGAGGTGAGCCCTTTCTGCTGTGCTGGTGTCAGAGGTAAGATCCTCTAAGCACTGGGACATGGCTGCCCGCTCAGGGGGCTGGACAAGTGCGCTGGCCAGAGAGGAGGAGGGTCTTCAGTGGGGGCCTAGGGGAACTCGGGCTGGACCCCAGGACCCCCAGGCTCCCTCCTACAGCCTGCAGCACCCACAGTCCCCAGCGTCCAACAAAGGATGAGTAGCATGCGGGCGGTGGGCAGCGGATGTTGGGCAGGTTCCCGGGCACCCACCTCCCTTGAAAACCGTATCCTCCTTTGCGCCCTTGTCCCATGGACTTGTGGCCAGTCCATGAGCCCTCTGGACTGTCCCCACACCTGTGTGTGACTTTGGGGCGCGTCCTGGCGGTAGCAGGAGGCTCAGAGCAGCTGCCTCCTGCCAGGACCTGAGAGAGAAGGGTCTGGGCCAGGCTGGGCGCTGCACCCAGAGGTCTGCAGCTCTGCCTTCCCCAGACCACGGACCCACGCAGAGCCAGGCTAGAAGTGCTGTCACGGCATCAGCTGGTCCCCAGCAAAGGCCGCCCCTGGAGGCAGGTGTGTCTGGGCAGACCCTGGGGAGCAGGTGTCTCTGGGCAGGTCACAGGGAGCAGGTGTGTCTGGGCAGGCCCTGGGGAGCAGCTGTGTCTGGGCAGGTGTCTGTGGGCAGGCCCCGGGGAGCAGGTGTGTCTGGGCAGGTGTCTGTGAGCAGGCCCCGGGAGAAGCTGTCTCTGGGCAGACTCCCCTTGGTGGGAGCGTGAGAGGTGCGTCTGATCCTAGTGATGGCAGCTCTGCCCTGGGTATGGCGGGTTGCTTGTTCCTGTCCCTCACTCCTTCTGGCCCCATCCATCTGGACAGTGGACACTGCCCACTGGTCCGTCTGCATGGAGGCTGCTTTGCTGGTCCCTAGAGAGCCCGTGGGGCCGGCTAGCGCCCAACTGCCCCTGCTTGGCTGAACCCCATGGTTCAGCTCTCTCTTGGTGGGTGATGCTGCCCCCACACCCAGCCTCTGCCCTGTTCAGGTGGGTGATGCTGCCCCCTCTCCCACCCTGACCCTCTGTCCTCTGTAGCTATGGCCCTGCCTGGCTTTGGGGCCAGCTGGTGTCTTGGCTCTGCCGTTGCCCAGGCCTGGGGACCAGGCGCCTCTCTGGAGTCCGGCTGGAGCTGTGTGGTGTCAGGGGCAGCCCTGCTGGAGTTGAGGCCCCTGTGGAGGGACAGGCTGTGGGACACAAGGGGCCATGGCAGGGGTGGCACTGTGGTGGCTTCTGTCCTCTCACTGTGTCCAGCCTGACCCCCACGTTGGCAAGTGTGACTGATGGGCTTGTTCAGGAGCACCGCTGGGAGTGGGCCCTGACCACAGAGCCAGGAATAAACCCTGTGCACTGCCAGGTGTGGTCACCTCCCCCAAAAATATTTTTTTCCCCATACTATTTTCTTTAAAAAAAATCAAAGTTTTGTTAGTTACTGTTGGTTTACAGCGAAATTTGGTGCTTTTCCTTTAGACTCTTGTGCTTTTGGTATCGCTTCTGGGAAGCCGTTGCCTAACTTGAGATCTCAGAGATGGTCTCTCACCATTTCTCCTAAGAGTTTCATGCCTTCAGCCCCTACGGTTGCGTGTATAGTCAACTTGGAGTTAGTTTGTATACGTAGTCTGAGCTAAGAATTCCACTTTGTTCTTTCACATGTGACCTTCCAGTTGAAAAGCCTGTTTTCTCCCAGGTGAATTATCTGGACATTTCTGTTGAGATCAATTAAACAAGCATCTGTGAGATGATTTTTGAGTCTTTGTTCTGTCTGCTTTTCACTATATCTGTCCTATGCAAAACTACTTCTGCTTTACAAATAATTTTTTTAATTGGCTTCATCATTGGTTCACAGTATTATTGCTTGAGCTTCCAGCCTCCACCTTCCCCGCCGCCAGAACCTCCTCCTTTTCCTGCCATCCACCCTCGTTTTCTCTGGCAACCACCATAACCACCGCTGTTTCGCTCAGTCTCGGAGTTGATTCTGCTGTTCCTCGCAGTCTGTTGGCTTGGCAGTTCCTGCTCTGCACGGCAGAGCCACAATCCCTGTCCTTCACTCACGTCCGTAACCTGATCACCTCAAACTCGAACCATTCTGGGCTGAGAAGAGGCTCAAAGGGCTGGAGTGCTTGCTTTGCCCAGGGAGCCCCGGTGGGGTCTCCAGCACCATGTGGCCCCCCCAGCTTGAAAAGACCCTTGAGCTCCACCCGGTGTGGTGCCCTCCCAGATTCTAAAACCAAACTGCAACTGATTTTCTCCTAAAAGACACAATTCCCTCTTACAAGAAATTAATGGGGAGGTACCTACTTAGTACCTACTTGGTGCTCTTAGTACTTAGCACTACTTACTACCTACTTAGTATACTCCTGGCCTTACTTGGCAGCCAGGGTGGTGCAGTGGGTTTGGTGTATCTGCCAGTGGCCTTGGGGCCCCAGGGTTTCATTTGTCTAGGCCACTGTCATCTGTGGTGGGCTTCTGGGCGGAGGTGCTTGTTGGCTGCTGTGAATGGCGTCGCTCCGAACATCAGGCTCAAATGTTCATCCTCATCTGCCCTCGCATGCCCGAGGCACTTTTGCCTGCAGTTGTGTTGCTGTAGCCTTTGAATTTTCATTATTATTACTTTTAACAGCAGTTCCTTTTTTTTAAAGAAAAAGGGGGGGCTTTTCATTCATTCCCATAAATGAAAAGAGGCTGCACCCACTTATATTTCCATCACAGCTCACCAGAGAGCTCCCTTTTCTCCACGCCTTGGTGGACTCTGATTTCTAAGCTTCTTGACAGAGACCATTTTCAGGGGTGTGAGGTGGGACATCGCTGGGACCCCTATTCACATGTCCCTCGTTAAGTAGTGCTCTCGGGACATCTGGTCATATCTGTGGGCTGCCTCACAGCTCACCCGAGCGCACTGTGAGTTGCGACTTGTTATGATGCCCTGATACCTGGTCACTCCGAGGCCATTGGCTGTCCCCACACCCACCGTCAGCACAGAGGGAAAGTACTCACAGAACAGGAGGACACGGCAATGTGTAAGAATTTTACACTGTGAGGGGCAGAAGAGCACTTGTCTTGCATGTGCCTAGTTATTGATCACTTGATCACTTGAATCCCATTATTCATCGATTTGCTCGAGCGGGCCCAGTAACATTTCCATTGGACCTATCATGTGCCAATGTAGCCCAATGGCATCTGGTTGATTCAGGAATATGAAGAGCCTCAAACCGTTCCTCAGGGTTTGCGGAAGTCTGACCATCTTGTAGGTGGGCGGCCACGTGATCTTTGACATCCCATGGGATCCAGTCGGTAATGTCTCTAGTCCAGCAGTTGTCTCCAAATCCATTACATGTCCGCCCATTGTTTCGTGCCTTGGCAAACAAGACAGCATCCCTGATTCTGGAATAGCGCGGAGGTCAGAACTCCGGTTCCTTCTCACTTGAGTGGGCGTGATTTCAAACATAGCTCTTTCGATTCCTCTCTGGGAGGGAATGTGCCTAGTATGGATATTTATTTATGTATTTATTTATTTATTGGGTCACACCCAGCAATGCTCGGGGTTACTCCTGGCTCTGCACTCAGGAATTACTCCTGGTGGTGCTCAGGGGCCATAGGGGATGCTGGGTCAGCCGCGATAAAGCAAACGCCCCTACCTGCTGTACCCCAGAGCTGTAAGGGCTCTGGTCCCTGTCTTGTATGTTTAATCCCCAAAGAAGAAGATTTTCATAGCATAGCCAAGTGGGATCTAAGCCCAGAATAAGAGGTTGGTTTAATGTCTAAGAGCCAAGCAGTGGGTGCGCCATATTGAAAGGACCAAGCACCAGGGCAGGAGAGATAGTACCGGAGGGTAAGGCACCTGCCTTCCAGGCAGCCAACCTGGGTTCAAGCCCTATTGGAGCTTTTTGGGGTCCCCAGCAGTGTTGGGATTCGTTGTGTTCCCTGGCCATGTTCAGGGCCATTGACTGTCCCCCTCTCGCTGATGGACAAAGAAGTACTACCACCAGTTCTAGGAAATCTAAGACTTTAATTCAGCACACACTCCTTACTCCAACTCACCACACACACACACACACACACACACACACACACACATATACACGTAGAATCAAATCTCCTAGAGATATATAGTTTACAAAGGCTGTGGGCAGGGATTTACAAAAAGTAAAAAACTCTTTTATCCTGAAAACAAAGAGGTGAGAAAAGGCTCTTTCCCACCTGGGCTTTCCCTGGCTATAGGGCGGAAGCCCGTGTGTTGTTTTTCTCTCATCCTTGGCTGGTAAACAGTCATTTCAATAATATTTCTAGTCATTTTTGTATACAGTAAGAGAGACAGGCATTTATCTGCACCGGGATTACATTCATAGGGTGACCTTTCCTGGGAGATCACGTTGTACAGGCCAGACTACATTCTCCCCGCCAGGCTGATCATTCCCAATCCCCTCAGGGCCCTGTCGATCCACCGCGTACCTTTGGGTCAGAACAGAGCTCATTCCTTGACCTTTCTCTTTGTCTTTGGGTTGGAACAAGCTTACTCTGAGGTCTTGCTCTCAGAACATTATGCAGGACACTTGGTTGCCCCCTGTTGAAGCCAGCATGGTCTCTCTTCCTGGTTCCATCCAGTGGCACACTGGGATCCTCCTTTTCTGGGGTGTGAGGAATTAGAATCAATCTAAAGATCAATCTAAAGGCAACTGAGTTTTATAGTTAGGAAATGTGGCAGAAGCCCAGGAATAACTAATTCACCCATGTGTAGTTTTAGCTATCTTCCTGTGTGTATACAAAAATAAGCATGGTGTAAAAGGCTTACAGGAAGGTGAGAGGCAATCCCTCATTTGCAATACAAAACCTAGGGCAAGTAGGGAGTAATCCAACAGAGCCCCAATATCCCATGTGTCTCCTGAGCACCATCCAGACTGATCTCTGAGCACAGAGCCAGGAGTAAGCTCTGAGCACTGCTGGGTGTGGCCTGAAAAGCAAAACCAATAAATAAAGCACAGAAACTAATCACGCAAAGCACTTTTGACAGCATTGATGGCTTCATAACAAAAACACTAGGCACAAGCTAGAGCCAGAGGGGGTTTTCCTGAGCCTAGCTGAGGCGCAGCGTGAACCTCATGAGTAGGGGGAGCTGGAACACTTGCCCTGGAGAACCTGCTCCTCTAGGTGCCTTCCCATTCCAGGAGAGGGTGAATCCTGAGGGATTCTTCAGTGAGGTTCTGGCCAGTACAGGCAGGCACTACTCCAACTTGAAAGAGGCCAATGTAAAACAAAACAAAATCATATACCTAGAATACTATGAAGACCCTCCACCCCCAACACACACAAATACGAGGAGTGTTAATTAGTGCAGCAAAGTTGCCGGGCAAAATACACAGTATACAAAAATCCACTGTATTTCTACACACGGACGAAGCACCATCCAAAAATGAGATTAAAAATATATCCCTTATAATAGCTTCTAGCAGAGTACTCAGGACTAAGCATAACAACAAGAAGGTGTGGTTTGAGAAACTACAGGTACTTTTGAAAGAAGTTCAAGAATCCATCCCAGAGCCATGCACTGCGACCTGATATTGTAAAAGTTAATCTACATAGTCCTGATCACTTGCTCTGTGGGATTGGCGCTGATTCTTTACATGTGCCGGAGACACCCCAGGAAGCCGCCTGTTCCTGGGCCTTCCTTTGCAGCAAGTTTTCTTTGGTCTTTTTTTGGGTGTGGTGGGGGTGGGCCCACACCTGATAATGTTTGGAACATACTCCAGATTCGCAGGGATCAATCCTGGCAGGGCTCAGGGGACTATATGGAGTTCCAAGGATCAAACCGGGATTGGCTGTCGCAAGACAGCACCCTACCCGTTGCACTATCATGCCGGCCCCTGTAGGAAGTCAGAAAAATCTCGTTGGTTCTTGAGCCGCCCCGGCACTTCTCAGGGATTACTCCTGACTCAGTCCTTGGGAAGCCGCGTGGTGATGGGGGTTTTAGCGCATGTGCTACAGAGCCTTGAGCCTGCCCCCTCCCCCATCTCCTGCACCCCCTCCCTCCACTGGCAGGTTTAAGCAGCGGGAAGCCCTAGAAGAAAAGCAGAGGAGGGGCCTGAGTGATAGTACATCCATGCTGTACCATCACGCATATTTGCACGCCGCCTACCCGGGTCCGAGCCCCGGCATCCCATATGGGCTCCAAGCACACCAGGAATAATTCCTGAGTGCAGATTCAGGAGTAAGCCCTGAGCATCGCTGGGTGTGTGTGGACCCAGAAAGCCAAAGAGTAAGAGAAGCAGAGCAGAGGGCACTTGGGGAGACGCCGGGCATGTCCCTCCCCTGTGCCCTTGGCGGTATTTCTCAGGCAGCCGTCATGTCTTTCTCTGCTCAGAACCTTCCCCCACCCCAGGTGAATGTGGCTGGCCAGGAGCTCCTGTTGGCCGCTCTCCCACTCAGGTCTCTGCCTCGCCCCTCCTCCCTCTGACCTACCCAGGCGGGGTGGAGGGGTGATCTCTGGGGTTCAGCTGTTGCCCACCCCTGCAGACATCCCCAGTCGCAACAGCGCCTTGCCTTCCCTCTAACTTTACAAGAACCTGGGTGGGGCTTAGTCTAGCAACCTGGCTAGACCTGGAGGTATTGCAGTGGGCCCCGGAGCTGCATGGCGAGTGTGCTGGTAGCTGGTGTAGGAAGGTGGTGGAGCGAGGACGCAGGGAGGTTGCAGGGCAGCCCGCTGGACAGGGAGCGTCCTGGGAGTGGGTGGGTGGAGGGCACTGATCCTGGTGACGATATCTCAGTGGCCACCAGGGGGCACCATACAGGGCTGCTTCCAGTCAGCTGCTCGCCCCTCCTGGTCCTGGCTGCTGGCTGGGTGGAGGGAGCTGGGAACTGGCGTTGACAGGGCGCAGTTTCCTTTTCCAGCTCGCTAAGGGGCGGCTGGAGCCGCGAGAAGGACAAGGCTGGGTCAGGAGTGCTTCTAGGGCCCAATCGGAGCTGGAGCTCACCCTGGAGGCAGAGGCACCGCCCTGGCGGACAGGACACAGTCCCTGGTGGTCTCCGGGCTTGTGCTCCTATGGTCCTGTGGATGTTTGCATCCTTTACGTCCAGCATTGATCTGTGGGGAACACAGGGGACGGACAGTGGCCCAAGCGTCTGAGGTTTGGGTCTGAGAGCCATCACAGGCCATTAGGGACCCCCCCACACTGTCCCCACTGATGCCAAAGAAAACTTCTTGTGAGGATGCAGTGGGCAGCAGCCCTCATCCCTTCTAGAATCCTCCCCCATGGAGGAGACCCTCTGTGCCACGTGCCCACAGCCTCCTCACCTTGTGCAGGCTCCCGTGTGGCATCATCAGCTTCTCTTCCATAGCATCACCACTGCTGCTCGCCTTCCCAGACTAGCCGGGTCATCCTTCCTTCCCTTCCTTCCTTCCTTCCTTCCTTCCTTCCTTCCTTCCTTCCTTCCTTCCTTCCTTCCTTCCTTCCTTCCTTCCATCCTTCCTTCCTTCCTTCCTTCCTTCCTTCCTTCCTTCCTTCCTTCCTTCCTTCCTTCCTTCCTTCCTTCCTTCCTTCCTTCCTTCCTTCCTTCCTTCCTTCCTTCCTTCCTTCCTTCCTTCCTTCCTTCCTTCCTTCCTTCCTTCCTTCCTTCCTTCCTTCCTTCCTTCCTTCCTTCCTCCCACCCATCCACCACCTACCCATCCTCTCTTTCATTCCATCGGCAGGTGGTGACGGCCTAGCCTACCCTAAGCAGGGGTCCTGGGGCGGTGCGAGCCGCACATGGCGAGGCTTGTGACATACATCTCCTTGTTTCACCATTTGCAAATCCTTGGCCTCGGAGCTGATGGGAAATCGCCCTGCACCAGCCGCGTTCCTCAGGCAACGACGCGGCACTTTCCGCAGATTCTGAGCTCCTGGCAGCTCTAGATGAAAATAGATCCCGGTCTGGGCCAGATACAGAATTAGCCTGTCTCCAGCTTCTCTGCTACCCCCGCTCCTACCACGGGTCGGAGCCCCCCTCTCAGCCCTTCTGCCAGTTCTCCCCTGCTGAGAGTGCCCTCACCCCCTCCCACAGGGGCTGGGCCCTTCCTCCAGGGCCGCCCTGATGCGGGAATCCCAGTCCAGTGCTCTTGGCCACCTGCCTGCTCTGGCTTCTGTCAGCTCCAAACTGCATCCTGTGTTCCTTCCCCAAGAGCTCCCACTTTCACAGCCCTGGGCTCTGGGTGCAGGGCCAGACAACGCTTCTGGAGCGGGGGCTGCAGGTTGGGGGTCCCCTGCTGGCTCCCACCGCAGTGTGGAGACCCCAGGCAGGGCCGTGGGCTCTGGTCCAGTTAGCCAGGGAGGAGCGACTGCGGGCAAAGGGTGGACACTGTTATGCGTTGCACAGTCAGCGTTAAATCCCTTCTGAGCGCCCCCTCCTGCCCCAGGTCAGAGCCCACCCCTCATTCTCTTATTTTGGGGGCAGGGTGGTTTAGGGCCACACCCGCTGATGCTCAGGGCTTCCTCCTGGCTCTGCGCTCTGCAGTCCTCGGGCTCACGGGGCCATATGGGATGCCGGAGATCGAACCCGGGCCTGTCCGTGTAAGGCAAGCGCCCTCCCCGCTGCACTGTCGCTCTGCCCCCCCGCCCACCACCTCCGTTCTTTTTTCTCCTTTGCTGCCAGTTATCTGCTGGGAAGGTATCACTTGAGTGGGCATTCCCCGTGGGGCAGTGGGTTCGCCAGGAGGCCAGTCCCCTGGGCTGCTCTGGGCGTCTTACTTGGCTCTCAGAGCCAGTGCGGTAGTGGCAGGAGCCTTAGGACCCTTCTCCTCGGACAGAACAGGCCTTACACACAGGCTTCTCTTTTCAACCACAAGATACTCAGGGGCCACCTTGGGCGACCTTCTAATGTTGAAAGTGCCCCTTGGCCAGTGACTGTGGTGCAGCATTCTGGCCACAGGGGCATGTGAGCCGCGTCCGCTGCCGGCTGGACATAGGCACTGCAGGGCCGCCCTCACATTGACCTCTGTGGCCCGCCTTGCTTAGGATTGCAGTGTCCTTGGGCCCCGGGGCTGGCGGGGCTGCTGGTAGTTCTCAGGCCCTCCAGGACAGATGCCCTTGAGGGGAAACGCAGGCGTGGGCCCCAGTCATTCCCGGTGGATTTGCGCTGTCCTCTGTACATCCCGGGTGTGAGCCTCTGGTAGCGTGGTGTCCACGGGGGCTTCCCGGTGATCCCCACTGCATGGATCTGTCGTGTGGGTATTTTTATTTGCTTGTTTTTATGGGCAGTGGTGCCCAGGACTTAATCCTGGCTCTGCTTGGGAGACCATATGGGGTACTGGTGTTGAACCCTGTCTGTCTGTGCAAGGCAAATGCTCCACCGGCTCAGCTGTATTGGTATTAGCCACTGGCTTGGGTTGGGCACTGCTCCTCCTCTGTGGGGACCAGGGGAGTCCTGAAACCCACTCAAGAGAGGGGGAATGAGGGGGCCTGGGGTTTTGTCACCTGAAGCTCACTGAAGATTTTTGTTTTGCTTTTTGGGTCACTAGCTTTGTACACGGTCAAACCCATTTTATTTTATTTGCTTTTTTGGTTCCTCATCAGTGCCCAGCCACTCACGAGGCGCCCGGGAGGAAAGGCGGGTTCTAGCCCTGGCCCGCCACCCCAGCAGAGCCTCGCAACAAGTCAGATGACCCCCACTCCATGAGGGCCTCCATTTTCCACATCCGGACTTCCCCCTTGTCAGAACTCCACCCAGCAGACCAGCCTATCACAGCCCAGCTCGCGGCCACAGTGCTGGATTTAGAGATGAGTATGCTACCCGCACGGCAGAGCCTGGCAAGCTACCCGTGTCGTATTTGATATGCCAAATACCAGTAACAGTTATAGACCTCATTCCCATGACTTGATGGAATGGTTTGAGGCTCTTTATGTTCCTGGAGCAAGCAGGTGCCCTTGGGTTCTACTTGTATGCGACAGGACATATGGAGATGTTACTGGTGCCGGCTCGAGCAAATCGATGATGAACGGGAAGACAGTGACAGTGACAGTTTTGGGTCAACCCGGCAATACTCAGGGGTTACTCCTGGCTCTGCGCTCAGGAATCACTCCTGGCGGTGCTCAGGGGACCATATGGGATGCCGGGGACTGAACCTGGGTTGGGCACTAACAAGGCAAACACTCTTCTCCCTGTACTATCGCTCCAGCCCCTCGTCCAAGCCCTAGGATGATTGGTGCTGGGAGAAAGTGGTCTCGAAGACCACCAGTGTGGGCAGGCGGAATGGGGACCAGCTCGCTTGTCTCCACAAGGCCTTGTAGGAAGCCCAGGCCTGGTGGACACAGGTGGGAGGGCGTGAGCCTTCTGCACCCCTGTGACCTCTCCCTGTCTGGAGCAAGTGGAGGGACAGACGCAGCCGCTGGACTGGGCTCTGTGGCTGTGGGGAGCACTCGGGGGCCACTCTTGGCCCTGTCTGGCTCCCAGAGGGCCAGGGCCCGCTTTCCTAGCAGGAGACGAGAACCAAGTACAGCAGGGCTGCGCAGGCCGAGGTGCGGCGGGCACGGGGCAGTGCGATGGCTGTTCTCGGGGCTTTGGAGTCCTCAGCTACCACCACCCCTCAAGACAGAAATGCTAATGGCGGGTGGCAGTCCCCCAGGAAGGCTGAGTGGGCAGTGGTGCTGGGTGGGCAGTGGTGCCAACTGTGTGTCAGGCACTGGGCAAAGCCTCGCCACTGTCCGCAGGAGCAGGCACCGTAGTCCCATTCATCTGGTAAAGACAGAAACGGGGCCCCAGCTTAAGCAGCCCCTCAGGGCCACTGACCGAGCTAGTTAGGGGCCGGCAGTGCTGGGGGCTGAGTCTCCCCCGCCCCAAGACTCAGCTCCCCTATCCTGAATACCTCACCCGCAGTTTGGCAGTTTGATGGTAGGAATGGTTTTAGAATGCGGATTTAAAAAAAAACCTGGGGCCAGAGCGATGGCACAGAGGGTAGAGCCTTGCATGAGGGCGACCCAGGTTCAATCCTCGGCATCCTGTATGGTCCCCTGAGCACCTCCAGTAGTAACCCCTGAGCATCGCTGGGTGGCAGAAGATTGGGGCTCCTGGACCATCCACCAGATGGGCTCCTGGACCGCCCACCGTGGGCCTGGCCGTCCACTATGTGGAAGGAAGCAGAGGACAGGGGCTTGGCCCGTGCCCACCCTGTGTCCTGAGTCACCTCCCAAGAGCCGCTCAGAGGCAGCCCAGGTCTGAGCCTTTACCTGTCTTCCGTCAGGCAGAGCGCTGGCCGAGTAGCCCCTGACCCAGCTCTGCAGGGGCGGCCTGGTGGGCCCAGAGCACAGCCCTGGGAATGGCCACCGGTGGGAGGGGGCAGGCGGCAGAGCTCAAGCCCGAGCATTTGTCCCTCACCTGACGCCTTCCAGCGTCCTTCTGGCCTCTCTTCCCTTTTTCCCTAGGTTCCGCCCTGTTAAATGGGACCTACAGGCTAATAAAGCCCACGGGAGAGCTTCAGGAATGCTAGGCGATCTGAATCATTTCTGTGACCATCAACTGTTTGGGGTCTGTTTGGGGCCCACACTTGGCTCTGTGCTCAGCGTGGCGCTGGGCCGTGGCAGGGACTCGAACCAGGGCCGTCGGGCTGCAGCCATGTGCTCAGCAGGCGGCTGAACCTTTGTGCCGTGGCCTGGCCCTGCCACTGCCTTCAGCACTTGTGTAACTCGTCATGGAAGTCACGCGGCCTCCCTCCCGGGCAGGGAGTTCATTTTGGGGTTCAGTGACTCAGCACCCTTTAAACCCCAACCCGTGCCCCCTCTCCCACCCAGGCCTTAACGCTGCTGATGGATTGGTCAGAGGGGATGTACAGTTCCCGCGGTTTTGTCCACAGCGTGAAGTTGGGAGGTGACCAGAGGAGCTGCCGTCACACGGCTGTTGGTCACCACGCCAGTTTCCGCTCCTTCTGGCGTGCTTTGCTTTGGGGGAAACAGCATCAGCTACTCATCCCGTCTGGTTTTCACCTTTTCTGTCACACATTTCTCTGAAAAAAAAAATTACAGTGAAGATGGCTTCTGAACTTGAGGTTATCAGACATTTCAGGTGGGCAGTTTAAGGCTCCATTTCCCAGACTCTTGACTGGGAGGGAGTCTAGGCCTGCCGACCGAGGAGGTTCTGGAGGCGGTATCTAGCCACCGAAGGCTCTGCAGCTGGGCTGCGTCCCCATGAGATGTCCCATGCGAAGTCCAGATGCTACTCTGGGACGTGGCCGATGCACGCGGAGTGAAGCCTTGACATTTAGGGGAAAGGAGGGGAAAAAATGCATTTCCACGAAGGGAAATTTCCCGTGCAGAGGGTGGCCTTCGTTCTGGGCGTCCACATGCCACACCCGATCTCAGGCATCCTCCTCTCGACTAACTGGGCCACTGTCCGCAGATCACCCAAGTCCCGGCCTATGGGAACACCGAGCCGAGTCATTTCATCAGCTTCTCTGGCTGTGGATCGTCGTCCTAGATATCCTTCCAAATATCCCACTACTTAAAAGTATGGATAGAGCCACCCTGTGTAAAACTGGACTTGGATTCTCCTTGGCGGTGTGGCCTGGTCTGTCTCTGACGGCCTGGGGCGTCGGTATGAGCAGGAGCGGCCGTCCGCAGCTCCCGGCAGACCTGGCTTTCCCCAGCCCTTGCACATGCCTCCGAACTTGTTTTCTGGATCCCAAACCCCTAATTCCAACATGCACATTATGTAGCTGCTTCTCATATAAGCCGAAGGCAGGTAATGAAACACATCTATCTCTCTGCTGGTCTGTGGTGGTTTTCGTTCAGCCGCTCACGGCACATTTGGGAAGCTCTCATCAAACGCTTGCTTTGAATGGTTCCGGGGCGTCCTGCCAAGGGGTCACTGTAGTTTCGTGCAGGTTCATCTTCGAGGGAAACGGGAGGCGGAGCTGAGCCACAGCGAGAGAAGCTGCTGGGAGATTTTATTTTAATTTTTTCGCCATGGCATACACAGTTTTGACAGTAAAGGGAGAGATAATAGATATTGGGCACTCGGGACGGGAAAACGTTCAGAGTTATTATAACTGTGCTCCGGATGTTCACGAAGCATCGAGACCGGAAGGGCGGAAGTAGAGCCGCACTGGGCTGGGGGTGAGGCCGGAGCTGTGCCCTGCAGGTGTGTGCCCGGTGAGTGTGGCCCATGCAGCAGTGAGGAAAACAACATCAACAAAAACACACTCCCTGGTGAAATTTCTAAAGTTGAGAACTGTCATCCCTGAGCTGGAAAAACACGGGTTGTGACCAGGGGTCGTTCATTATACACCGAAGAGAAGATCACAGAACGTGATGCAGTAATAGACACCCCGCAGAAGAAAAGTGTGTGTGTGTGTGTGTGTGTGTGTGTGTGTGTGTGTGGTTTGTTCTTGTTTTAAAGTCTGATGGGAAGGGTATAACTTAAGGGCTGGGCTGTGGCTCTAAATGGCAGTGTCTGATCTGCCTGTGTGGGCTCTGGGTTCAGCCTCTGCTGTATTTAAAAGAACGGTGGGAAAAAAGGCAGAAAGCAGGCATCGAGGAGCAGCGGGAAAAGCGAGCAGCCCGGAGGCGTCTCATCGGACTCCCCTATGCAAGGGGAGAGAAATTTTGAAGGAATAATGGCGAAGTGTTTTTGGATTTCATGAAAGCTGTTCTAGGAGCCGGGAAGCCCACTGAAGCCCAGACGCAAGGAACAAAGAGGAAACGAAACCAAATTGCTTCCTAATCCGAATTGCATCCAGCCACTGACGAAGAGGAGCTGACGAAGAGCTGGGTTTGGGGGAGGCGCTCAATGACTGAGCTCAGGCTCTGCAGCAGGCCCTGGGGTGGTCCCAGCCTTTGCACGGTCCCCTGAGTACCCCCGAGCGACCCATGTCCAGTGAACTGGGACTAGTTCCTGAGCCTCATTGGTGTGTTCCAAAAAACCAAAGCCCCAAACCCCAAGCAAAACAAGCAAACGAGCCAAACCAAACCAGTCCCTTGGGAAGCCAACGAGAGGGTGACCCAGACTGTGGACACAGAGTCCTGGGCTGGCAGAGCAGCTGGCCACCCTCGTTCCTTCCTCGGTGAACACCGCTTAACAGCAAAGGCCAAACAAAATGCTTTTCAGTTATGCAGAGCCGAAGTCTGTCATTCTGGAAGGCCCTGGGGGCGACATGGCAGGGAAGGAATGCGGGAGACCACGTAGAGGAGAGCATCCTGGGCCATGGACACGAGGAGGAGGACAGCTCCATGAGCCACAGAGTCACAGAGTACTTGTGGAGGACAGTACCATAGCCCACAGAGTCTACATAGAGGAGAGCACCATCCGTGTCAGCGTCCACGCGGAGGGGCAGAGCTCTGTGGGTCAGCCACAGCAGTATCACACCATCTCCAGGGGCACCTTAGTGCTTATGGCCATTGAGGTGACCACAGTAGCCATGACTCAGGTAGAAGCGAGACATAAACAATCCTTCCTTCCTTCCTTCCTTCCTTCCTTCCTTCCTTCCTTCCTTCCTTCCTTCCTTCCTTCCTTCCTTTCCCTTCCTTCCTTCCTTCCTTCCTTCCTTCCTTCCTTCCTTCCTTCCTTCCTTCCTTCCTTCCTTCCTTCCTTCCTTCCTTCTTTCCTTCCTCCTCCCTCCCTCCCTCCCTCCCTCCCTCCCTCCCTCCCTCCCTCCCTCCCTTCCTTCCTTCCTTCCTTCCTTCCTCCCTCCCTCCCTCCTTCCTTCCTTCCTTCCTTCCTTCCTCCCTTCTTTCCTTCCTTCCTTCCTTTCTTCCTCCCTCCTTCCCTCCTCTTCCTCTCTCCCTCCCTTCCTTCCTCCCTTCCTTCTTTCCTCCTTCCCTTCCTTCCTCCCTCCCTCCCTCCCTCCCTTCCTTCCTTCCTTCCTCCCTTCCTTCTTTACTCCCTCCCTTCCTCCTCCTTCCCTCCCCTTCCTTCCCTCCTTCCTTCCTCCCTCCCTTCCTTCCTAACTCCCTCCCTTCCTTCCTTCCTCCCTCCCTTCCTTCCTTCCCTCCTTCCTCCCTTCCTTCCTTCCCTCCTTCCTCCCTTCCTTCCTCCTCCCTTCCTTCCTCCCTCCCTTCCTTCCTTCCCTCCTTCCTCCCTTCCTTCCTCCCTTCCTCCCTTCTCCTTCCTCCCTCCCTCCTTCCCTTCCTTCCTTCCTTCCTTCCTTCCTTCCTTCCCTTCCTTCCTTCCTTCCTTCCTTCCTTCCTTCCTTCCTTCCTTCCTTCCTTCCTTCCTTCCTTCCTTCCTTCCTTCCTTCCTTCCTTCCTCCCTCCCTCCCTTCCTCCCTCCCTCCCTTCCTCCCTCCCTCCCTCCCTCCCTCCCTCCCTCTCTCTTCTCTTTCTTTCTTATTGAATCACCCCGAGATAGACCGCTACAAAGCTGTTCATGAGTGTTCCACCATCCATCCCTCCACCAGTGCCCATTCCCCAGCACCAGTGTTTCCCAGCCCAGTTTCCCGCCCACCTGCCCCCATGAATTCTTTCTATCTAAGCCTTAAGACGGGAAGGGGAGAGGTGGCGCAGGCGGCAGAGGGACACGGTGCTGTGTGGTGTCGCGTCAAGTGGTGCCGTGTCATTTGAAGCCCACTGTGAGGCCTTAAAACCCAAGGCAGTGCTGGGCAGCTCTGCTGGAGACCCTCACGTCCATTCCAGTAGCTGATGAGACAGGCAGGACATCGGTAAGGTCAGAGACCCTTGGCACCACCCTAGGGCCTAATCTGACTAGGGCGGCATTTAGGACACTGCATCCAATAATAGACCGCACGTTCCTTTCGAGCACAGTGGGACTCGTACCCAGACTCCTCATAGTCTGGACTGGAAATGTGGTTTACCGCGATCAGGAGCGTTCGAGCCGGTCCTGTGCCTCAGTGCGGAGCAGGGGCCTCACCTGTGTGGGTCTGGGTGTGATGCACTGCACGGTTAGGAAAAAGAGGGATCAGGCATGACCTCTGACCTGTGTCCTGGATCCCCTTAACCACCCTTCGGTAAGTGGCTCACTAGAGAGATTTCACCTTCTTAGAAAAGCAGTTGTGCTCATGGTTGGAGAATTTCTTAGGATAAATGAGAGCAGATAAAAATTTGTACAGTCAGGACCAGAGCCATATTACAGCTGGGAGGGCATTTGCATAGTATGCAGCCGACCTGGGTTCGATCCCCAGCATCCCATATGGTTCCCTCGAGCATGGCCAGGAGTAATTCCTGAGTGCAGAGCCAGGAGTAACCCCTGAGCATCACCAGTGTGACCCAAAAAGAAAAAAAAAACTTGTAAAGGCAAAAAATGCACCGGTGAGACCAGATTTTTATTATCTTCTGCCAGCGGGGTCATAAGCATGGCTCAGAGCCCGCCCTCCCCCCAGCCCCCCTTGGGTGACAGCGTTTATCACACGTTGACAATCAGCAGCTTTTGAAGCTTGGTGGCCAGGGTCTGCTTCTCCACGCCCCTGCTCCAGAAATCAGAATCAGGACCCATTGCTCAGGTGTTCCACCACTGAGCCACAGCTCTGGACCGGGGTCCAGGGTTTCTAGGGAATTATAGAGACTTGAAGCACTGTGGTTTGTAGCCACCAGCGTTTCTTAGGGTTGGAGTGACCCAAGGCTTGTGTGTGTGTGTGTGTGTACTTATATTGTCAATATTACTATCTGGCGTGACCCAAGGCCCCAGATATGAAAAACCTGCTCTAAATTTTTCTTTGGTTTGGGGCCACACTTAGGTAGTGCTCAGGGATGAGCCCAGCTTGGGAGATCGTGTGGTGCTGGGGATCAAACCTGGGTCTCCTGCATGCAAAGCCTCTGCCCTGTGCATTCAGCCAACCCCCTGGCCTCACAGAACACTGCGAGGACTCGGAGGTCACTTCCCAGAACCTAGTCGAGGATCAGTCCTTTTCCTTTTTTTCTGTCATATGCAGTGTGAACATTTCTAGCCTCTTTAGGCTTTGTTGCAGACTTTAGTGCAATTAATTTAGAAATAAATAACAGAAAAAAACTTTTCATCCAAGCATTAAGTATTTAAAGCTGAAAAGAAACTGCAGGCTAGGGGAGAGCACAGCGGGTCGGGCACTTGCCTTGCATGCGGCTGGCCAGGTTTGATCCCACCAACATACTTGGTCCCTCCCACACAGTGAGCTGAGCACAGAACCAGGAACAGCTCACGAGCACAGCCAGCTTTCTCTCCCCGTGCTGTGTGCACATATGTACTTACTTGCACACACACACACACACACACACACACACACACATTAAATCAAAGTTGAAGTTTGTAAGCTACTTCTCAAGCAGCACGTGTGGCTCCTGGAGTACCACTGGGTGTGGCTCTGGTGGCCCCCAGCACTGCGGGATGTGGCCTTGGGTCTCCAAGAACTGATGGGTGAGTCCTTCCTCCCCTCCACCAAGTTACCAAGATCACGTATCACCGTATCACCGTCTTCCCATTCATCATCGATTTGCTCGAGCGGGCACAGTAACATTCCATATGTCCTGTATCATGCTAGTAGAGCCCAAGGGCATCTGCTTGCTCCGGGAACATAAAGAGCCTCAATCCATTCCGGAATGAGGTCTATAATTGTTACTGGTATTTGGCATATCAAATACGACACTGGTAGCTTGCCAGGCTCTGTTGTGCGGGAGGCACAAAGATATTGAATTTATTGTTAAATAGCTTACCAAGATATTGAATTTATTGTTAAATAGCTTCCCAAGAAGGAAACTTTGGCTCCAGCTGACTTTGCAGTCAAGTTCTGCTAAGCATTTAAAGTAAATTAATGACAGGTCTGTGTAAAGTCCTTAAGAGAACTGAAGAGGAGGGAAAACTTTGCAGGTTATTTCATGAGGTTATCATTAACCCTAATCCCCAAAACCAGACAGAGACTTCACAAAGACACTTAAATATCTCTCACGCACAGGGAGGGCAACACAGCAAATCACACAGTGTAAGCAAAGAGCAATGCCTCGTGGCTCTCAGGAAAGGAACTTGGCCTAATAATTAAAAAAGTCAGTTATTGTCATTCACCAGGTTAAAAATCTTGGGAAAAAAAATACAACACGTATATCTGAAAAGACTCTGGAAAAGGATCTGAGGAAACTCAGTGTCGATTTTCAATCTAAACACAAAGTGAACCGGGCTGGGGGT
Organism: Cryptotis parvus; assembly: GCA_021461705.1. Taxonomy (NCBI): domain Eukaryota; kingdom Metazoa; phylum Chordata; class Mammalia; order Eulipotyphla; family Soricidae; genus Cryptotis; species Cryptotis parvus. The sequence continues at coordinate 52,396 of JAJIBD010032065.1, read as the reverse complement.
GGCTCTGCAGCTCCTGGAGAGATAGTGCAGGGAGGGGGGGCTTGCCTTGGTTCAATTGTTGCCATATGCGTCGAGTGACCCCTGAGCACAGAGCCAGGAGTGTGCCCTGAGCACAGAGCCAGGAGTGTGCCCTGAGCACAGAGCCAGGAGTCAGCCCTGAGCACCACCGGGACTGACCCCTAAGCACAGTTTGCCATCTGCAGCCCACCACAGTCTTCTGAGTGTGGCCCAGGGCAACTAATAGTGTGACCTTCCTTCCCAACAAGCACCAGACCCAGAAGATATGTGAGCGCTGAGGCCAGGCGGTGAGCCCTGGCGAGAAACCCCGTCGAGCACATGTGTGAGATTCCAGGGGTGCCTGGTGAGCACAACCGCCAGAATGTGCCTGAGCACCTCTGCTCTAGGTGTGTGAGCGGTCAGGGACAGCGAAGGAGTGGGCACGTGCCTGACTCCTGCTCCTTCCAGCAGAAGAAACTGGGGGCAAAGAGCAGAGTCAGGAGTAAGCCCTGAGCACACCCTGAGCAAGCCCTGAGGCACACCCTGAGCACGCCCTGAGCACACCCTGAGCACGCCCTGAGCACGCCCTGAGCACGCCCTGAGCACGCCCTGAGCACACCCTGAGCACGCCCTGAGCACACCCTGAGCACACCCTGAGCACGCCCTGAGCACGCCCCTGAGCACACCCCTGAGCACGCCCCTGAGCATGCCCTGAGCACACCCCTGAGCACTCCCTGAGCACGCCCTGAGCACACCCTGAGCACTCCCTGAGCACACCCTGACCACGGCCCCTGCTCCACTCCCCCGTTTCTGAAATGCCCATTGCCTCCTGGATCACTGTGTGTGTGTTTGAGCGTGTAGTGTGAGTTTGTGTGTGTGTGTGTGTGTGTGTGTGTGTTGCTCTCTGGAACACTACACAGTGTTTTATGTTTTCCTCGTCTCTTTGCTGCTGCTGCTGGGATAATCAGGGTCCCACACACTTGGCTGCATGCCCACTTGTGGCAACACACTTCAGCCATGTCCGTACCCAGTTGGTTGGTCAGGAAGCCTAGTGGTAGTGCCACCCAGGTGGTTCTCAGCATGTGGGGCTCTGCCAGGGACGGAACCCATGCTCTCATCCCTGCAAAACTGGTGCTGTCCCACCACGCCACCCTGTGCCCTCAGCTCAAGAGAACAATGAGAACGTTGAATGTTGCATTCAAGAGAACGAGCTCCTGCCCTTACTGATGTCAGGGTGCCACGGTGCACGTGGTTGTGCTCAGAGAAACGAGTCAGTGAGAGACAATTATTGGAGAGTTTCACTTGCGTGTGGAATGTAAGTAGCCAGAGGATCTGGTAAAACACCCCAGACTTGGCTCTGTAGACAGGGGTGGGGCCATGGGCATGGCGGGTTCACTTGAAGGTCGGGTGTCACTCGCGTGGTGAGGCTTAGCCACACAGAGAGGGGTGAGGCCAATCCCCCAGTTTTGTAGAAGTGTCACCCAGCGGCACAGCAGCAAGGTAAGAGCGCCTTAAAGCCGGAGCCATGCTGGCGGAAGCCCTGTTTAATCTGACCAAGGTTGCGGTGACATGTTTGAAGTTCTCAGTCTGGACATTCAGGGGCAATGGGAGGTTATTTATTTGTTTTTTATGTAACATGCGTTTCTTCTTGCGGGAGGGGTGGGGGGGTCACACCTGGCCATGCTCAGGGAACAATGTGGGAGCCAGGATCGGCCAGAGGAGTCTCACGCAAGGTGAGTGTGTGCCCCGACTCCTGCGCCTCCTCTCGGAAGCAGATGCGCGAGGAGATTGTCGTTACTGTGTGTGTAGTGGGGCCGCCGCCGTGCCCAGGATCCTGCTCCGTGAGAGGCGTCTGCTCTGTGTCTTGGCCACACCCGGCCCTGCATCTCCCTTCTGCTGCCCCGCGTTGCCGTTTCCATTCCTTCTGTCAAGCGAGTGGCGAGGGAGAGAATCTGCCATTTGGCCGAGCGCCATGACCCGGGCCTCTCTGCGGTCGAGCCATGCTGGAAGCTAAAGTCGCAGTCAAACCACTCAAGCCCGTTTTTCTGTTTGATGCCGCAGGACTTTGCCTAGAGAAGTTGCCTGTTTCCTCGTCGACCAGCAATCTCCACGTGGACCGGGAGCAGGGACGTCATCACCTGTTACGAAGGCGGGTGACATCGCTCTTCTGTACCTGCAGGAGATAGAGCGGGTAAGTGAGCTCCAGCGGTGGTCACTGGCCGTGAGCCGCTTCCAGGACGCCTCCCGCTGACCTGCTCTGCCGCCCGGCAGGACTCAGATCCTTAGGCCCTGGGGAGGACAGTGGTAACAGTGGGTCCCTGGCCCGACCTGGGAGGGTGCACCCTGGGAAGCACTTTCTGTCTGTCTGAGCAGAAATAACTGAATCTGTCTGTGCCTGCCCTCTGCGCCTGGTGGCTGGTTATCATTGCTGTAGGGAAATGGGTCAAGCATCCCGTGTTCTTGCGTGCCCTTGGTGCCAGTTGAGGGCCAGTCTGGGGCTTGGCAGGGCCTCACCCTGTTGGCTCAGCCATACATCGTGGGGCTCCCTGCAGCCTCCAGAGTGAATTCCTGGCTGGGGGTGCTGAGCTCACAGCAGGTGGGCCCAGGAGGCTGGGGCAGCTTGGTTATGAACGGGGACTCCATTCTGTTTCTTTTCTTTTTCTTGAAGCACTTTTAGGGTTGGAGCCCAGGCAACCCTGCCTCTGAGCTCCTCTTGAGCAAGTTCCTTCCTGTCTCAGCCTTGATCTTCTCCTCTTCAAAAGGAGCAGAACCACACCGCCCACTTGCTGGGGGGCCTTGTAAACAGTCCTTGTACGTGAAGGCTCTTAGCAGCTCAGTTTCTTAGTCAGTGCCACAGAGGTTTAACAGGGTAACAGTGGCTCCTGGTGGTCTCTGCCCCTCGTGGCACTTTGCGGCACCCTCACCCTTCCATGTCCAGAGATGCAGCCTGTGACGGTCTGAAATGCTTCAACGTTGGCCCTGGAGCCATGGTGCGTGAGGGGGGCTGCCTCGCACGCAGCTGACCCAGGTTCTGTCCCCAGCATCCTCTATGGTTCCCCGCTAGCCCTGCCAGGAATGAGCCCTGAGTTCTACTGGATTTGACTCCCCAAACCAAACAACAACAGTGAAAATGACAATGCACCAAGCAGAAAGAAAAAAAAAAAGATGAGAAGTCTCGCTAGAGCTTATGGCCATGCATCTTGTTTCTTGCCTCCTATGGGGACTCTTTTCCTGGGTGAGAGCAGGGCTCCCCAAGCCTTACTGGTCCCTGTTCTTTCTGAACATGGAGACTGGGGTGCATCCCGGAGGGCTCTGTGCATCGCTGTGGGGATAAGGAGAGAGGCGGCGCAGGCCTCCAAGAAGGGGAGGGAAGCCACAGAGCCCTTTGACCTGAGTGGGTCATAATCAGGCCTCAGGGGTTCTGGGGAACTCTGGGCATCATGTGACTGTCTTGTCCAAATGTTCTAGCAGAAAGCTCCCAGGGAAGGGCTTTTTACTTTGCTATTCAGTATCAGTGATAGCTTCTTTCTTTTTTTCTTTTTTTCGGTCACACCCAGAGATGATGAGGGGTTACGCCTAGCTCTGCACTCAGGAGTTACTGTCCTGTCCTGTGTGATACAGCCTCACTGTACCCTGTCCTGTCCTGTGATACAGTCTCACTGCACTCTGTCCTGTCCTGTGATACAGCCTCACTGCACCCTGCCCTGTCCTGTGATACAGCCTCAGTGCACTCTGTCCTGTCCTGTGTGATACATCCTCACTGCACTCTGTCCTGTCCTGTGATACAGCCTCACTGCACTCTGTCCTGTCCTGTGATACATCCTCACTGCACTCTGTCCTGTCCTGTGATACAGCTTCACTGCACTCTGTCCTGTCCTGTGTGATACAGCCTCACTGCACTCTGTCCTGTCCTGTGATACAGCCTCACTGCACTCTGTCCTGTTCTGTGATACATCTTCACTGCACTCTGTCCTGTCTTGTGATACAGCCTCACTGCACTCTGTCCTGTCCTGTGATACAGCTTCACTGCACTCTGTCCTGTCCTGTGATACAGCCTCACTTCACTCTGTCCTGTCCTGTGTGATACAGCCTCACTGCACTCTGTCCTGTCCTGTGATACAGCCTCACTGCACCCTGTCCTGCCCTATGATGCAGCCTCACTGCACTCTGTCCTGCCCTCTGTGATACAGCCTCACTGCACTCTCCTGCCCTAGATACAACATCAGTCTACTCTGTCCTGCCTTTGTGGTCTCTTCCTGGCAGCTTACTTCTGGCTCTGTGCTTAGTGGTCACTTCCTGGCGGCCTGGGGAACACTATGGGATGTCTGGGATTGGACCCGGTTCAGCCACACGCAAAGCAAGCGCCCTAGCCTCTTTAGTTGTTGTTTGTAGAGTGATGTTTTGGAGACAACGTGTCCTGGCTTTGTGGGGGCCAGTGGGGGCAGTGTCTTGCCCAGAGTCTGCATGTCACCAGTTGACTCTGCCTGCTGTCTACCTCTGCCCGGGGGTTGCCACACTCTGGTCTCTGAGACTTCTGCCCCCAAGGCCTTCGGTCTCTGTCATGGCTTCCAGACACGGGGGCAGTTCCCAGGCACTGGATCAGAAGCTGTGTGGGCCCGAGCAGCATTTGGGTGTCCCGTTGCTCTCAGCAGCCATCTGCTCTTCTTGGAGAGTCTGTTCGCTCGGGGCTAATGAAAGATGCCTCTGAAAATGTGCCTCCAGATCAAGCAAGTTGACCCGAGTAGGGAGACTCAGACGGACTCAGAGCACCTGGGCTTGGTTCGTTTACCCGCCAACCATGGCTTGGTGCCAGAGAGGGGCATCTCTCCCGCAGGGTGGGAATATGGACGACTTCATCCTGGGAGGGGCCCTTTGGCAGATGGGAGTGTCCTGAGTCTGCTCCTGCTCCCAGTCCCCGCCACCTGCCACGACTTCTTGAGCAGACGCAGGCACGGGGCAGAACCCCTTCTGACAGTCGGTTCTCTTTGCCGCAATGTAGAAAAGCAGCTCATCTGCGCTGGGAGGAGGGGGCAGCTACCGGCTTCTCTGGGCATGTTTTGTGTTCAAGTTCTCTTGTCTGTTTTGTGGGGCTGAGGATCGAACCTGGGCCGACTGCACCCACGGCAAGTGCCGTCCCACTCTGCTCTTTCAGACCTGCCGCCTACTGCAGGTCAGGCAGAAACCGCTGCCCTGATGTTTTACAGTACAGCCCCTCACCTCTGCCCTTGGGGAGCTGGTCACTGATGCTCACCGTCCTCCCTGCAGAAGCGCTCGAGTGGCATGGCAGGGGTGTGGGGTGCAGAACTAGATTAGCCCAAGGATACTGTGTGTCTGAGATTCAAGCCAGAGTTCCTCGGAGAAGGATTCAGTGAGGCTGATGAGAGGAGCCAAATGCCTGGGGCCACGTGATAACTTGAGCCCCAGGAGACAGATTCACGCTTTCCGTGCATGCTCTGGTTTCCTCTCCTCTGCTCCCTCCCATGCGTTTGGTTCACTACTTCCTCGGAGAAAGTCCAGGAGCCGATGGCCTCAAGCCTGTTCAGCCAGAAAAGGGCCCACAAGCTGCAGTCTCAAGAAACCCAGCAAAGAAAAAGTCTGGGCCGGGAAGGCGCTTATCCGAACTAAAGTTCATATTTTCTCAGTATGTCTTTGCCCTCAGAATTGACCTTAGAGCATTGAGTGGTTTTATATATGCGGGTCTTTAAAAAAAATTCACTCAACATTATGTCAGAGCTTTTCCGCAAGGCTGTGGCTAATGTTCACCACGTGGACGTTCTCCCTGTGACCTAGGAAACTTGACAGTGGGGGGGCACCTGTTGTAAATGCTGCCCCCCCCCCCCATATGCACTGTCGCCTGGCCTGTGCCTGGCTGCCTGAGGGCAGAATCCCGAAGCTGCTTCTTCGTACCATGAGGCTTCTGGAGTGCTGTGGGTGTGTGACCGCGTCCACCGTGTCCAGAGGGCTCGGGTCGCCAGCTTGGTGGTATTGCTCTGCTGGAAAAGTCGCTTTGCTGGTTTGCTGGGTGCAGACGTTGCGTTGAAGGCAGTTTCCTGCTGTGTGCCCTGAAGTCGCCGGGTTTTCTCTTTGCTTCCTAGCTGTGGTTCTGGTTCTTTAAGTGGGGGTGTTATTGAGGGCCAGGCAGACAGGAGAGCAGTAGAACGCTTGTCTTGGATGCCGCCAGCCTGCATTCCATCCCTGGCACTGCATTTGTTTCCTGGAGTGGTCCCTGAGAACCGTCAGGTTTGGTCCCAAGACAAAAACCAAACATTGTGTATGCCTCATTCACATGCCACATGCCTGCAGTGCTTAAAGCGTGCAGTGAACAGAGCTGTAATACCATCACGAGGACATCATTCCAGAACACTCCGGTCACTCCCAAAGGATCCCTGTGCCCACGAGCAGTCACTCCTCACTCGCCTCAGCAAGAGCCCGGCTCCAGGCTGGGTCCAAAGCCCGTCCGCACCATAGGTGGACAGGACACCTGCTTGGGTCTTAGAGATTTTTGTCCCAGCTGTACAACTTGGAAACAACATATACTTCAATGGCCTTCATGAACTGCACAGGAGAAATTTCAGGAGCACCTTGGGGTAGCCTGGGTCCCCAACAGTGCTCTCAGCCTGAGAGCTATTTTCCCAGTCCCCTTGTCAAACCTCCAGCCTCTGAGTGACTTGAGTTTTCAAGGTTTAGATCTTTTGTTAGTTCCACTCACAGGTTCCCAGTTTTGGAACAACTGTTTTGAATGAAGTAGCCAGTTGCTTTCTTTTCCAGCTCATTATTTGCGTAGTGTAGCACAGCAGGGGGTGTATGTGTGTGTGTCTGTGTCTCTGTGTGTGTGTCTGTCTGTGTGTGTGTCTGTGTGTGTCTGTGTGTCTCTGTGTGTGTGTGTGTCTGTGTGTGCATTTTATAGATTTCTGCTTTGCTTTGCTGGTTGTTTCTAGAAGATTTTTAGTGAAATTCTTAGGGTCCTCTATGTATATTATCCTGTCACCCCCAAGTGGTGATAATTTAACTTCTATTTTTCCCAAAGTGAAGTCAGAAGGAAAAGGATAAAAATGGGACGATCTCCCTTATCTGTACTTGGTAGAAAAACATGACAGGTGAGTGGAAGTTGTCACAAACCAGAAAACCCTTGACCCTAGATTACAGCAGTGAAAAGGCGAGGGGAGAAGAAGATGTAGCGTGGACATAATGTTACTTTATCTTTTTCGTGGTCAGTAGCTAGTGTGTAAAGTTGAAATATGTAGCACCAGGACGACTTCAGGGGCCATGTGTTTGTTTTGCATGAGGGGACTCCTGGGGTCCAGCCCGGCACTGCAGGGTCACTGAGGACCCTGGGACTGACTCCCAAGCACTACTGGTGTGGCACAAAGACACATCAAAAAAGCTTGAAATATATAGGTCAAAAAGAGCGCTCTGTTCCTCGCTTGTATCTGTGTATACGGATACAAGCACAAATAGCATGTATAATGGAATTAACATTTGGTATACTTTAAAGAGACCATTTAGAAGTATGTGTTCTTAAAAAGCATTTTTATGGGGTTGGGGGTTGGAACGTTTGCATGCGGAAGGCTGGTTGCATCCCCCAGGACTGCGGAGGCGACCCCTTTGCCCCTTCCCACCCCCGCTGAGCATGGCCCAAAGGCAAAACAAAGAGAACCCAAACCAAGCAAAACAAGGCACATTTTTCTGATGTTGAGTGATGACTCTGATCCTGCTAAGTCTAATTAAAATTAAGTGCGGCAGTTTGCGTTCAAAGCCAGATATGTGACACCATCTCCATCTTGGTAAATGTGGCTTCGCTTTCCTCTTGCGCATGTGGGTGTGTGGGTTATTTAAAAAAAACAAACCCAGAAGCGATAACTTGCTTTTCCTACTGTGGGCTTATTTTGGTTTGGGGGCTACCCTCAGCAGTGCTCAGGGCATACTCCTGGCTCTGTACTCAAGGATCACTCTTGACTGGCTTCAGAACCGTGTGAGGTGCCAGGGATCAAACCTGGGTCGGCCACATGCAAGGCAAGCGCCCAACCTGCGGTTCCCTCTCTGGCCCCTAAACTGTGGGGTTTTGAGATGGTCTTTAGCTCTCTCTATTATACTTCTGTTTTAAAATGAGCATCACACATGCTTGCAGGCACACACATGCACACACTCACGCACATACACATACATGAAAATCTTCTCAAAAGCACATGAAGGTCAGAGGTCCTTTGGGGCCTCCAAGTAGGGAAGTCCAGGAAGCAAGAGTTGGGTTTGTGGACCTGGAGCTCTGAGGGGAGGTCCGGCCTAGGATTCTAGGGCGGGCACCGGTTGCTGACTACCGAGGCCTCGGAGGAGGTGTGAAAGCGTGTCGGTAGAGATGGAGGAGGTGAAGGATGGCTCCCGGCCACTCTCGCTCACCTCCATGCACAGGACGGTGGCAGAAAAGAGGGCTCCTGCAGCAGGAGGGGCTCAGACTTTTTTTTTGGGGGCGAAGGGACACACTCATCGATGCTCAGGGGTTACTCCTGGCTCTGCACTCAAGGATCACTCTTGGTGGTGCTCAGGAAACCATCTGGGATGCCAGGGACTGAAACCGGGTCAACCTCATTTAAGACAAGTGCCCTAACCCCTATACTCTCTCCTCGGCCCCTCCTTAAACCTTTGAAAGCCCCATCTGAGCCGGGACAGAGCAGGCAGCTTTCAGAATGGCAGGATGGCTGCCCACCTGATCTTCATGTGCCTTCTGCTTTGCTTTGACTGTTGTTGTTATTGTTTTTTTTGCAAAGTCCACAAGCTGCACAGACAGCAATGGCTTGGTTTCCACTCAGAATAATTGCAAGATCTCTAGAATATTTGGTCAACAGCTGGGTCTTTATTTAGTTTTGTTTTGGGGTCACCCCGGGGTGCTCGGAACTTACTCCTGTGTCTGCGCTCAGGGATGACTCCTGGTGGGGCCATGGGGACCTTATGGGGTGCCAGGGATTGAACTCGGGTCAGCTGTGTGCAAGGCAAGTGTCCTACCCACTATCCTATCACTCCGGCCCCAACAGCTGGGTCTTTAACAGTGTGTGTGTGTGTGTGTGTGTGTGTGAGAGAGAGAGAGAGAGAGAGAGAGAGAGAGAGAGAGAGAGAGAGAGAGAGAGAGAGAGCGTGCTCACAGGGCTGGAATGCATCATTTGCATGTTGGAGCCCCGAGTTCAGTCCCCAGGCCCCTGGGAGTGACCCCCGCCCTCACCCCCAGGCACCGAGCTGGAGTAGTGCCAGGGCACCTCGGGTTGCGGCCCCAGCTCCTTCCTCTATTATTAATAGCAGCAGCATCTGAGTCTTTGAAAGCTGCTGGCCTTCCGCAGATGTGCAGTGTGTTTGGAGAACGCTTGATGGTTCCCGAGGTCGGGGCAGGGGACCATGTGGGTGGGTGGGGGGTCTCCACCCCGCATTTGATAAACGCTACCTTAGACTTGTGCGCATTGACCGCAGCCTCCATTCTAGCGGACCTGGTGTGTTCCCTTCCCCGAAGCCTCTCAGCTTGCAGTTGGTGCCCCGACACCCTGGCGGTCTTCAGCCCAACGTGCAGCTGCTGACGCCTTGTAATGCGCCTTTGAGAGCTTGAGTTGGGGCAGGAGGCGCTAAGGTTGTTTCTTCCGCAGGCTCCGAGTAGGTGCTTGTTGCTCAGCCCCCAGCCTCTAGCTGTGTAGCCTGGAGAGTTGGCCTTTTCCGGTGAATCTTATGGCCAGCGCCAGACCAAGCTCTTCCCGGCTCTAATGGTAGCCTGCCCATCTCACAGAGGGCAGAGGCTGCTGGCTGCAGTGGGTGGTGCTTGTTTCTGCCCCTAGCCTGGCCTGTGCTTCTGACCCCCCCACAGCCTCTCTCCAGCCCCCCTGGGCTCCAGCAGCTCGCCCTGTGCCCTTCCCTCCCCAGCCCTGCATGTCCCCCCGGAGGGGGGCCCCCAGCTTCTGGAGGGACGTGCGCCCGTGCACGGCTGTTTGGCGGGACAGTTCCCTGTTCACATAGCACACGCAGAGAGGTAGGTTGCAAGGAAGCGGGCTTGGCTGTGGATCTCATTAGTTTTCCCATTTTCTCCCCTTCTAGGTAATCCTTACTAATATCCAAAACAGAAGCCCTAAGCCCGGCCCTGCTCCCCACGATCAAGAACTAGGTTTTTTCCTAGAAACAGGACTTCAGAGAGCCCATGTCCTCTATTTCAAAAATGGGTAAGCCACTCTTCATTTCTTCAGCGCAGTGCCTCCAGCGGGAAGCAGGGGGCCGTTAGGGGGTCTCCGGCTCGAAGTTAGGGCCAGCGAAGCAGGTTGGGCTGTCAGAGACCCGGAGAACAAGCGCCCGCTCCTGGGTCTGTCTCCTTCCAGGAGCCCCGAGGGGGGGGGGTTGGGGGAGGGGGAAGTTTCTCGCTGAGGGGGACTCTTGGAGCCCCCTCCTGAGGCCCAGGATCAGCTGGGGTGGAGAGGATGGGCCACTCCGTGTGGAGTGGATCTCCTGGGAAGAAGCTAATATTGGGGGACCCCGAGACAAAGCCCTCAGCGCCCCCAGCCCCACCGCATGAGTGGCGGGTCCATGCAGAGAAGGGAATTGGCCCAGACTCCGTTTTCAAGACAGCAAGGGAGGCCCTCAGCCTCCCCAGAACCTCTGCTGCCTGCGGGCTGCCCCGACCCCTGGGCGGCTCTCCCGGGTGAGGTGCTGTGGGGAGCAGCCACAGTTCTCCCGATCTCTTCAGCTGCACCTTGTTTTGTGCTGCAGGATAGATGTGCGCGAGGAACAACAGTAGGTACCTGGCTCCCCTGGGCGCCCCCCACCCCCGTGCATGCCCCCCACTCCCACCCCCAGGTCTGTTTGCTTTACTCCCCCACCAGGCACTGGCATCTCAGGGAAGTGCCGGGGGCCACACCCTGGATCGGCCCTTGGATCCCTGAATGATGCACTTGCTGCCATATTCCTGTTGGGCTTCAAACCTTGGGGTATGGCTCGGTCCTGGCTCTTTTAATCCACCCGCTGGTCCCCAGCCTCGGGGGGGGCCCTGTTCTGTGGCCTGAGAGCAAATGCTGGCTTCTCGGGGGCCTGTGAAACAGCAGGAGGCGCCACTCCAGCCACGGGCTGGGCCAGAGCCTCACTGCGCCTGCCCCCCGCCCCCACCACGCGGCCCCTGGAGGCTTCAGTCAGCACCCCAAGGTTTGGGACGGCCTGTGGCTTTGGCACAGAGGCCTCCATTCTGATCTCATCTGCCCCTGACTGAGATCCCAGCCATGCCGCATGCGCTCTCGGCCGAGCTCTCAGACGTGTTTCTTTGCTGATCTCCATAGAGGGAGAAGGGGTGGGGAGCCCAGTACCGGCCTTGTCTGTTTCTTCCCCCATAAGTGCTGGCTGGGCGGGGGTGGGGGAGCACTCCGGTCCTCCCTGTCCCTCCCTCTGCCCTGTGCCTGCGTGGGCTGCACCCGTAGGTCCATGCAGAGACAGGAATGGTTGTAGGAGTGCCTGCCGGATGCTCTCTGCGGGGCTGCTAGGGGTGGGCGAGGGCCCGGAGTTCTGTCTGGAAGCTGGTGAGGCGTGATGGAGCAGCCGCGTTCTCGGCTCTGCCCTTCTCTGCTCCCCCACAAGCTGCCAGGAGAATCCAACTCGGAAATAATCATGACATGCCGGGAGGCCGGCAGCAGGTGGTGGGTGGCTCTCGGCCCTGGCTGGCGTGTCTCTCGTTTGGTTTTGCCCAAGTTCAAGGAGCTGCTCGTGGGTGTGGCCAGAGTCAAGACTGACCTTGGGATCTGCTTCTCCTTTCTTGTCCTATTTCTCTTTCTCTGGCTTCCATTTTCTGGGTAGTTTTTGGTTTGGGGAACACACTCTGTGTTTTGGTTTGGGGAACACACCCTGTGTTTTGGTTTGGGGAACACACTCTGTGTTTTGGTTTGGGGAACACACCCTGTGTTTTGGTTTGGGGAACACACTCTGTGTTTTGGTTTGGGGAACACACCCTGTGTTTTGGTTTGGGGAACACACTCTGTGGTGCTCAGGGCTCACTCCTGGCGGGGCTTGGGGAACTGTATCTGAAGCTGGGGATGGAACCGGGGCTGGCTGCGTGTAAGACACATGCACTAACACCTTACCCAATGAACTGTCGCTCCATACTATCCCCTTCTTGTTTCTGGGTTCTGGGGTCAGCGGTGGCCCTGGGACTGGCTGGCTACCTCAGAGGGTCCTGGCTATTATTTTTAAAAATATTTAATTATACCACCGTGAGATACACAGTTACGAAGATGTTCATGTTTGGGTTTCAGTCATACAGTGTTCCAGCACCCATCCCCTCCACCAGTGCCCATTTCCCACCACCAATGTCCCCGATTCCCTCCCCTCCCTGAGCCTGTCTCTGCGGCAGATTCTTTATCTCTTCTCTCTTTCTCTCTCTCTCACTCTCTCTCTCCCTTCTCTTACACACTGTGGATTGCAATACATACATTTAGAGGTTATCATGTGTATCTTTTTGCCTATATTCAATGCTCAGTTCTAGGCTGGTATTATCATTTTCAACCATTATTAGCACACTGTTCCCTTCTCTGTCTTACCTAACCTCTGACTCCCACATGTTTGCGGTGGATTCCACCTACTGACAAGACCTCCTGGTTCATGTTTTGCCTGACCTTGGATATTGGTATCATAATATATATATGTGTGTTTATTTGCATTTTATATATATACGTATATATAAAATGCAAATAAACGCTAGTCATTCTATATTTGTCTTTTTTCCTTCTGGGGTCCTGGCTACTCTGTGTTGTCACAGTGGCCAGGACTGGGGATGGAGCTGGCCCGAGGGTTCTGGTGCAGCAGTGGGGATCTGGGGGAGGGAGCGAACATGCCAAGTGCTCTTGGGGCAGCGGACTCAGGGTGTACTCGGGGGCCACAGCTGGGGAGCCCCAGGCAGGGAGGAGCCTCCGTCCTCCTCCAGCTGAGTCTGCGTCCTGGACTCCTCCCCCCTGTGATTACACACAGCACACCTGCAAGGCCGTGCTTTATTTATTTCAGTTCATTATTTTTTTCTGGCCATGCTGGGGCTCGAACCCGGTCTCCCCGAGCAGGAGATCCTAACAGGCAGTGCACCTGATTTCCAGAAACTTGGGGAAAATGCTGTCTAAAGAGTTGGGCAGTGGTAAGACAGAGAAAGGAACAGTGTGCTCATAATTGTTGTAAATGATACCAGCCTAAAACTGAGCATTGAATGTAGGCAAAGGGATATACATGACAACCTCTAAATGTATGTATTCCAAGCCACAATGTATAAAAAGAAGGAAGAGAGAGAGAGAAGGGAGAGAGAGAGAGAGAGAGAGAGAGAGAGAGAGAGAGAGAGAGAGAGAGGCAATTGGTGGTGGGACATTGGTGGTGGGAAATGGGCACTGGTGGAGGGATGGCTGCTGGAGCACTGTATGACTGAGACCCAAACATGCACCTCTTTGTAATTGTATATCTCATGGTGGTATATCACTGTATCACTGTCTTCCCTTTCATCATCGATTTGCTCAAGTGGGCCCCAGTAACATCTCCATATGTCCTGTCTCATGCTAGTAGAGCCCAAGGGCACCTGCTTGCTCCAGGAACATAAAGAGCCTCAGTCCATTCCGGAATGAGGTCTATAATTGTTACTGGTATTTGGCATATCAAATACAACACGGGTAGCTTGCCAGGCTCTGCCGTGCAGGTAGCATACTCTTGTAGTGGTGGTATAATAAAAAAGATAATAAGTAATTTACAAAGGTGAATAAAACAATACTCAAAAAAAGGGAAGAGTTGGCAGTAAGAGATGGGAATGGTGAAGCATGTTCTGGGGAAAAGCCCGCCCTTCCAGCGGGTCGATGTCAGTCCTTGAGAACTTGATGACTTGAGCTAAAGACTTTACTGCTTTTCCCCTCTCCCACTTCCCCAGAGTGGGTGCCAGCGTGGGCCTCACGGGTGTCCTTCAGAAGGTTCCTGCCCTTGGCTGGTCTGCACGGTCCTGTAGATCTGACCCAGCTGGAGGAGTGCCCCCCCCCCATTTCCCTGGGTCCTGCCCCTGGGGTCTGCTGCTGCGTCCCCGGCTCCGCTGGAGGGAAGATGAGGGGCTGAGCCCAGCCCTGTGCCCCTGGGGATGTGTCACATTCACACTGCCCATCATGGCCTTCACCTGGACAGCTGTTCAGCACTGCTGGCCGGAGCTTAGCATTAAAGGCAAGGAAGGGTTGGTGATGCTTGCCCTGTCCCGTGGGCCCCTGAGGAGGGCACTGCTGGGCTTCAGGCCTCCGGAGCAGCAGAGGCAGCTGCAGACTGGCCTTGCTGCACGCAAAGGTCTCCCAGGCACTGGAATGGCTTCGCCTTAGCCCTGCCTTCTAGCACACCCCCGCCCCTGCTCGCCTTGCGCTCCACGAATGCTCACTTATTTATGTATATATTTGGGGGTTCTCCCAAGCAGAGGTCATGGACCCAGGGGACTACTCTTGGCAATACTTAGTCATCTAGTCAGGTCAGCGCTGAGTCCCAGTAATACGGCTTCACCTCAGAACCAGGTGTTGGGGTCCAGTGGGGCCACACTGGTCATTGCAGGGGTCTGTATGCTTCGGGAGGCAGACTTAGATCCCCACACACTCAGGGAAGTCCCAGAGTCCCTAAGGCGATTGCTCCAGCCTGGGTTTTTTTCCTTTTTTTGTTTTTTTTTGGGCCACACCTGGCATTGCTCAGGGCTTACTCCAGACTGTGCTTATAGATCACTTCTGGCAAGGCTCTAGGGATCGAATGGGTGCCAGGGACTTAACCCAGGTGAGCTGTGTGCAAGGCAAGCGCCTTACCCACTGTACTACCTCTCTGGCCCTGCATTTTCACTTTCATTCCCCTGTATTCAAATACTGTGGTTCACAACATTGTTAATAATGTGTTTGTTACAGGCTTTCAATATTCCAACACCAGTCACACTAACCAGTGTGACTCTTCCCTTCCACCATTGTCCCTGTTTTCCCAGTCACTCCCCAAGCTGCCCCTTAGCACAAAATAATTTCTTTTATATTGCTTGTTACAACTAAATGACTGATGGTTGTTTAAAAAAAAAAAATCAGTAAAAGAAACTTGTGAAAATTGTTCTGTCTCGCCATAGGGGTCTTGAAGTCCTTGTCTGCGGGATTACTAAGTTGTTTGTTTCTAGTGAGCCTCTCTCTGTGTTATGTTTTTTGCTTATCGGGCTTAGTTGGCTTCTCTGTTACTTTCCTGTCTCATTTGGTGTGTCCCTACCTGCTGTGGGTGCTGTGGAATTTGGAGGTTGCCCTGCCGTGAATGTGGCCGTGCACTCCAGCAACTCCGAATATTTATCTGGGCTGATGGATGCGTCTGTAGGGTGGCAGGTGTGGGTGTGGCTGCAGGGGGCTTCTGGAGTCACAGGTGGGTGGGGAGCTGCGTGCCCCACCCTGAGAGAACCCCGGAGTTCTCAGCCTGAAGACCGGTGTGCCTGGAATTTTTCAGCAGTTTGGCCTCTCTGCAGAGCTCACCGGTGAGGCTGTGGAATTGGGCTGTTGGCATGGTGGCGGTGGTGGGGGTGTGGCTGCGGCTGCTGGAACCGGCAGGGACTTGCCCTTCCCCACCCCCTCCCCCTCTCACTCTTCCCCCACCCCCACTCTCCGGGCTTCCCAGAGTTTTCAGCTGGGAAAATGACACACCCATGAATTTTTTCTGGCTAGTGGATCTCTTCCATGATTCAACCATGCGTCTGAACGAGCTTACCTGGCAGCAGGCGGAGTGTGGCTGCTGGGGGGCTTCCGGAAGTGCCGGTCTTCGCTTTGTGACCTGCTGCTTTTCTGCATTGTGGCAGTGGCTGTCAGAGAGTTGACACGTTTCTGGTGAGCATTTAATGTGTGTCCACTTTCTGTCCTTGCTCTCGTGAGCGTTTTTGCAGAGATTGAGAGATTTGAATGAAAGAGGCCCCACACTCTGGGAGACAGTGAGAGAAGAGTTGGTGGCTGTACATAAGCTCAGGTGGCTTCCGAGGCCCCCACACCACTGTGGGAGGAGCCTCGCCCTGCGGCCTGGCTGCATCCCAGGCCATCTGTGCCGCTGCCTCAGCTCAGGGGCGCACCTGGTGAGGCGCATTGTGTGCCCGGCAGGCGTAGGCCCTGCTTCAGCCACAGGGATGGGAAGCTAGGGAGGGGACACGTGGCCCTGCCCACCGGAAGTCACAGTCTCACTGAGAGTTTCGGGATTGGAGCAGTAGCTTTCAGCTGTGCTGGACACTGTTGTCGCGGTACTGCTCAGCTACCCGACAGCAAAGTTGCCATGTTGTGATGCCCACTTGGCATGGAGAGGGAGAGGGAGAGGATGGTGCTGGGACAGACAGGGAGGGAGTTGGTAGAAGGTAGAACCCGCATTCTCTCAGTACTTGAGTCAACGCGGCTGACAGACGAGACCAGTCCGTCTCCCTCTAGAAACCCATGACCTTTCTAGAAACCTCCTTGGTGCGGGAGCTGGCAGGGCACAGGCATGGTCAGACATTCCATGAGAGTGTTCCGAGCTCGAGCACGTGCCAAAGGCTGTGCTGGGACGGCAGTGGTCAGTCCGAGACGCTGAGGCCCCACTGTCAGGGCTGGCAGTCCTGTGAGCGGAGACACTGGAAGCAAGTGACCCCATGAGCATGATCACGAGAGAGGCGAGTGCCAGTGTTCTGTGAACACAGCTGGGGCCTGCTGGGGGACGGTGGTCATGAGGGGCGACACAGACCCACACACAGAGGATTGGGATAGGGAGAGGGGACGGACCCCCAAAGAGAGGGCCCCGCACGGACAGAGGGAGCGCTTGATGCGTTTAAGCATCTAAAGGATGTCACGGGACGGAAGAGGAGACTCAGACACTCTTGCCCAGCCTGAGGAAGGCGGGTCTTGTGGGCTGCATGGTCATAAAGGCCAGAGAAGACTCTTCACGTCCCCAGAGCCAGGCAGTGGTGCCTGAGGGGCTCACTCGGGGGGGGGGGGGGGGGGGGGGCGGAGAGGTGGTGCCTGGGGTGGGGGCGGCTTTGTCTTTGTCTTTAGGATAAATATGGCACGGGAGACGCCTGTCCAACCCCTGGGCACCCGTGCCCACCGGAAAGACCATCGAGCAAGGAGGGCACTTTGGAGCTTGGGGGACGCATGGAGAGTTACAGCCTGTTGATGCCCTCTGGAGTCCTGGGCAGGGTGTGACCAGCGAGAGACAGAGGTAAAGAGAGAGGCGCGCCTAGGGACGGCCGCACCCCTGCAGGAATTGCATGCTGGGGCGTGGAGGAGCAGCCCACAGGCACATGTCCAGAGTGGGCAGCTGTGAGTGTGCCCGGCGGAGGCCGTATGGGCTGAGGTGTTGATCAAGGCATGGGCCCAAGCGCAGACATGGGGTGTGATAGTGTGGACAGCGCCACTGGCTTTCACAGAGCAAGTGGGATGCACGAGCAGAGCCGGACCAGGGCCACGGGAGCCGTGGAGGAAGTGATGTTGCTGGTCAGAAGTGTAATGACCTTCCCACCCTGCGGCTTGTGTCGGGGTGCGGAGGGCAGAGAGGTAGTGCATGTCTGAAAACCTGCTTGGGGACGAGAGAATTTATTCTCTGCGGTTGTGTGTGGGAGGACCCAGGACCCCCGTGGCCGGGCTGGGGTCAGGGTCAAGATCCGGGTCACTCACTGGGCAGAAATCCCACGCCTGCGCCATGGCACCACGTCACTTAGACTTGGTTCATGGACGTGGATTTTGACCACGGGCTGCATTTGTGCCTCGGCGGGTGCCACGCTGACTCACAGTTGCTGGAGGGGCAGGTCAAAGTGAGGGAGAGGGGCAACGTAAGGGGGGCTGCTAGCGGGGTGGGTGTATGGGGGCTTTGTGGGTCAGTGTGAGGTGTTGCCGCCGCCATGGAGCTGTGCCCACTCGGGCCGCTGTGCTGAAGCTGGTGGCCACTCACTCGGCCTCATGCCACGAAGGCTCCGCCTGCGCCTCTCTGAGCGGTGAGAGGTTTCCGGCTCTGTAGTGAGGGTCCTAGTGCTGTCAGGCAGGGGAAATAGGGCAGGGGGCGGCAGGCGGCTGGGAGTGGCTTTCTCTGGCCCTTGTGGTGGTGCTTCACCAGCCTTAGGCCCTGCACTGCCTCAGCCCTGGCCTGTGAGATGAGGCTAGTGGGCTGGTGATTTAGGCCTGGTCGTTTGATGATGATGATGATGGTGATGTTGCTTTGTTGTTATTGTTATTACTATTATTATTATTGTTATTATTATTCTGTATTTATTATTATTATTGTTTGGTTTGGGGGCCACACCCAGCAGTGGTCTGGGTGACTCCCGGCTGTGTGCTCAGGGGTCACTCCTGGTGGTGTCCGGGGACAGTCTGTGCCCAGCCTCTCTCCCCTCCAGCCCTGCACCGCTGCCTTGCTTTTCTCCTTAGTATGCCTCAGCATTCAATGTGTGATGAGTGAGGCTTTCCAGGGGTCTTGGGTCCGACCCTGCCTTCCAGTTCACAGGCCTTTCACAGGCTCTTCCGGGAGCCTGTGTCTTTAGAAAGATCTAGAACAGCAGGGTTCTCTCTGCCACGTGAGCTGTGTGTGCTGCCTGCTGTCCAGCCAGCGGGGGCTGTTCTGTTCCTCTGTCCTTCCCCACCGAGCAACAGGAATCGGGAGTTGGATGAGGAGCCTCCAGCTGGGCAGGGGCGGGAGGGACCCTCCCCCCCCCCCCCCCCAGGCCTGCCAGGCCCAGGTCACTCTGAGAGATACAGCGTCCACCAGCAGATGCTTCTGGTTCCGTCCAGTGCAGATGCGGTTATCAGTCTGGGGTCAGTTCCTGCGCAAGCTGCGCCGCCTGGTAACACAATTGACATTTTATCTTTATTAGGTTTCCAGGGAGACAGAGCTAGAAAGTTGACGTCAGGTCAAATTCTCAGGCAGATGGGGAGAGCCGTTTGTGAACCCTCTGCCCAAGTTTGGCTTGTTTTTTCTTCCTTCCTTTACATATCAGCCCCCGGCTCCCAGCACTCGGCTGTGGCTACACGTGGCCAGGGAATTTTCCTTCTGTCCAGTGCTGGGTGGGGGATAAGCATGTCCTTGTCGCCATGCGGGGTGCGTGGACGGAGACATGTGCCTGCACAGATGTGTTGAGTGGGGCCAGAGCCTTCCCCTGGGCTGCCAGCCTGGCCGTGGTTCATGGACAGTCGTGGTTTCATGCTTTCTTTAGAACGCGACGGTTTGGCCTTGTGTGGGGGAGGCCTGGTGGGCCAAGTCTGCCGGGGCAGGGAGCGGAGGGTGTTAGGTCCTAGGGACCAGCTGCACGGTACTTGCCGCTCTTCCTTTCCCTGCTTCTGGCTGGTGTGGGGGTCACATGTGCTGAGACCCTTTGACTCTTCCTGCCTGGACTGAGATATCTTTTTATGTTTTGTTTTGGGGCCTCAGGAATTATTCCTGGCTCTGCACTCAGGAATTACCTTAAAGGTACTCGGGAACCATTTGGGATGCTGGGATGGAATCAGGGTTGGCTGTGTGCAAGGCAAGCTCTGTCCCTGCTGTACTATTGCTCCAGCCCTCAGATATCTTGCGCAAGGAATTGTCTGGAAATGCCCGTGGCCCACCCAGATGCCTGGAGGACCCCTGCCGGTGGGGAAATGCTGGGGTGCCCTGCAAAAAAATCCCCAAATCCGGGAGCAGTTAGGGATCTAATTCTGCCCCAGGAATCTCTGGCTGGTGGACAGAGAAAGGCGCTAGAATCCAGAGAAGTTTCAAAATGCTTTATTTAACACAGGTACTGTTATACAAATCAGCAATAGGAAAACCCGAATTTAGGGTTCCTGGCTGGGCCCCCCCACCACCACCACATGTAGGCCAAGATGGCTGCCACCATGTGTGGTGGTGCAGAGAGGAGACAGCGAAGAGGGAAGCAGGGGAGCACCAACAGGCTCCAGTTTCATATCCCTGTGGCACAGACCGCCCACTCCAACAGACAGCAGTTAGGGTCAAATCCCCTCAGGTAATTTCTCCCAGAACCTCACCTGGGCCCTTTGAGATGTTAATGTAGCCCAGCCAAGTTCTGCCTTGGAAGTGCCCCTACAGGGTAGAGTGGAGTGGCTTCTGAGATGAACTGTATCTCAGAATACAAAGGCATGCATCTGTACCAAAGAATATCCTACAGCCAGTTATATATTTCTCCAAGCCTTCACTAGAGTCTCATCTTTACTTCATGGTTGTTCTGTATATTACCTTTGACTTATAGAGAGCCATGCTTGCTTGCTTGGAGGCAAGCAGCATTTCTCTCTGGTCTAATTTCTTAGAGATCCACCATGGCCAGGCAAATATACCAGTAAGATCTAGCTAGTCCCACGTGTATATGATGGGGTTGGGGTTCCCCCCCCCCCCCCCCCCCCCCCCCCCCCCCCCCCCCCCCCCCCCCCCCCCCCCCCCCTGGCTTACTGGCAGCATGAGACAGAATATGGAGATATTATTGGTGCCCGCTCTAGCCAATATGACGGATAGAATGCATGGTCAGATGAGCTGCTACATTCAAATTGTCCTCCTCCTGTCTACAAAGTGACCTGCAGGGAGGCAACTCCAGGCCAGATGCAGAGGCTCTGGGCAGGTGTGTACTGCATCACCCGCCTCCCCACACCAACCCAGGCATGTGCTTCCTGAGCTGCCAGCCCGCCACAGCCTTCATCCCCAGAGGGTCCTGCTTAGTTCCATGCGGGGTGGGCTGTGGACAACCGTGTCTGGATGGGTTTCCTGGAGGGAAGGGACAAGTTTTACCATCTTCAGCCGGTTCCTTGCCATGGACCCTGGCTGCCAGAGCTACCCAGAGCCAGAGAATATCCTGCTCCCTCCTCCGCAGGGTGTGAGCTGGACAGAGCACAGTCCAGCACGGCTTTTAGAGGTGGTCAGTGAGCACAGATCCATGCAAGGGTGGCGGTGTGTCAGGAATAGGAATCACACATGGTGTGATCAGGAGGGAGCCGGACCATGCCTGCTCTGGTCTCTTGCTGGGAATCAAGTGAATCCAAGGGCTGGGCAGAGGGGCCACTTGGGCCTTTGTACTCTCCACGAGGGCTGGACAGAGGCAGCCGAGGGGCCACCAGGCCTGTATATGCTCACTAGGACCTAGTCTCCTCTATTTAGGTATCAAATCACTTGTCTTCCCGTTGTTCATCGATTTGCTCAAGCGGGCACCAGTAACGTCTCATTCGTTGGGAATGAGGTCCATTGTTGTTACTGTTTTTGGCATATCAAATACACCACAGGTAGCTTGCCAGGCTCTGGGTTCATCCCAGGGGGCCCAGTCTTTTTTATATCAGACCATTAACCATCCAGGGCCCACAGGGCAGAGCCCTGGGTGTAGACAAGCCTGTCTCCTGTCTGCCACCTGCCAACACAGTTGGACACCACAGTCACACCTGCAGCACCTCAACGGGCAGGTGGCAGATTAGGTATCAAATGCTTTCATATTTCTCATGAGGCCCTGGCAGCGAGGAGGGGTGCCCCAGCTCTTCTTAAGGGATATTTCTGGCCTATTTGTTTGAGTCACTTTTTTCTCTCCAGTTGCGCCACCCCCAACCCAGGCAATTTTAGCCAACTCTTAGAGGAAGTTACAGAGTAAGATGGAGCTAAAGCCCAGACAATGACTGAAGTATTGTAAAGAATTGTGACTTTGTGACTTTTCTTGGGACATAACTTCCGAACCTTCTACCGAAAATGAGAAGGGGCATAATTTTTTTGCAGGAAGGTCCACCTTTATGTTTGTAGGGCAAAATGTGTCACATACCTGTACACCGTTAAGCCATGAACAGTGTAATCAGTTGCATGTTCTCATAGCAACATTTGGCCTTGAATAATATTCTTTAAAATCTTGCCTTTTTTAAAAAATTCAACTGACATTTACTTTTCTTATTTTATTCTCTCTTTTAGTTTTGAATTTTCACTTCCTCTCTTTTTTGAGGGACGGTGTTAGGCTATATTTGACAGTGCTCAGACTTTATTCGTGGCTCTGTGTTCGGGGTCACTCCTGGCAAGGCTGAGGGCACCATGTGGGGTACCAGTGATGGAGCTGGCGTCAGCCACATGCAAGACAACCTTAGATAACCTGCTCTGCTGTGTCTCTGGCCACTTGAAATTTCACTTTTTTTTTAATTACAAGGGACTTGGGTGGCATCTCTCTAGCCTGGCACAGATGTGCCAACTTGAGAAGGTGCTGCCAGGTGCGTGGTTAATGCTAGGTAGCTGAATGGCCTTTGAATCCCTGTGGCAAATTAGCATCAGAAGCACCAATTTCTGCATGCTGGAAAGAAGCAGTTAAAAAAAAAAGGAAGAATCTAAGTTTCTTCTCGAGAATGCTCAGAAAAACTCAATAGGCCAGACTTAGTATAAAAGAAAAAACCCTCTAAATTACAGATTTTTTTTTAAAAAAGGATGCAGTTATGTTTCATTTAAATACTTTTTGAGCTATTGAAAACAACAACAAAACTATTGCCGACTCCATTTGGTGAGTGTTTATTGAAAGCCTGCCTGGGAGGGTGAGCTCCAGGGAGATGAATGATGAATAAAAAAATGTTCCCGAACTCATGGGAAGAAGAAGGTGGCAAGGAGTAATTATGACAGGCATCGGAAGCAGCCTGCAGAGGGGAGGGGCTGGGCCGGGCCCGGGAAGCGAAGAGGGAAGAGGCAGCGTCTGTGTGAACCCACCCAGTAATTTGGAGGTCCCAGCATGGAGTGGGGTCTTGGGGGGTACAATTTCCCATCTTTGTCGGGATTGTGAGTGAGGCTCAGATACTCAGCGGCACACTTGGCGAAGCCCGTGGGCCCAGTCTGTCTCTCTCTAAGCCCTGGGGGCTGGCGGGTCGCTGAGCCCCCTGGGTCTCGGTTTCCGGCTGTCATATGGGTCTCAGCGCTGTCAGTGACTCAGCTAGGCCGAGACTGCATCTGGCATAAGGGTTGACCGAGCAAGTGAGTAAAAACCCCATGGAAAGAAGGGATTGTCAGCAACTTCCCGGGAAGCCAGGGATTGACCTCAGAGTTATATGGGGAGAGAGTGGCCACATAGGCAATATTGTCTTGGAGTTCTCTCACATTCCAGGGAAACAGGACACAGTGGCCAGACAGCCAAACCCAACCCAGGAGCAGCATCTACCCTGAAACTTGATCCGTGGACTCCCAGACCTGTGCTCACAGGCACAGACCACCCCCAGGGCTGTGGACAGGACGGGGTGTGCATTCGTGGGGGGCAGGCAGCAGGTAGCAGGGGGGGGCATCTGAGGGCCGAGAACAGGAGCCCCTAAAATAGCTGCTCCCTCTAGAAGGTGCGTGTGACCATCTGGAGGCCAAGGCCTGAGAATGGGACGGCATCGCTGGGCAGGACAGAGGGGGCTGGAGCGGTGCAGCCCCCAGAGGCTCGAGATGGACCTCTCGGGCGCAGTGCCAGGCCCCACTGGGCCGAGAAAGGATGGACAGTGGAGCAAACGCTGGCTGAGAAATAACACGCGGTGAAAGGATGAAAGGGAGAGAAGCGGGAGGTGGTTCGGAGCCAGCACTGAAGGAGCCGCCGTGAAGATCCGTGACGATCCGCGAGTGTCGGCTGCCGTTGAAGCATATCTGTGTGCTTCATTCATGGATAAAATGTGTCCTGTTTTAAGAGCTCGGTTCTTTGGGTTGCCTTTTTTTTTTGGTGGGGTGAGAGGATGCCTTCTCACCTGGCGGCACTCAGGGGTCATACATAGGGCTGGGGGTTTCTTATCAGGGGCTGGCTACGTGCAACGCAAGCACCTTCCTTCCTATGCTTGCTGTCTGGCCCAAGTGCGGTCACTGACAGAGTGGGTCCGAGAGAATTTCTGTGGCCGAGAGCATAAAAGGTTCTTTGTGCCAATTTGCAGTCAGCCCCGGTTCCCGCCACCGGCCCTGGTGACTTTCCGTCTTCCAGCAGCCGCTGTGGCGTTGTCTCTGCTAGAAATTTCACATGACAGAATCCTGGACTGTGCAGATCCTACGCCCCTGCTGCTGTGCCCAAGAACATCTTGCAGGGTCTCTATGCTGTGGGGTCCCCACGCTGTGGCCTGGGTCCCTTTCAGTGTAGGCCGCTGCCTGCAGGCACCACATCTTGTGGATCCGTTCAGTCAGGCAACGGGTTGTTTTCCCTTTTGGGGCTGCACTGCACGACACTGCTCCGAGCATCCATGTATAAACATGCTTTCGTTTCCCTTGGGTAGATTCAGAGAAGTGAAGTTGATGGGCAACACAGTCTATGTTCAGCTTTTAATAAGCCATTTCCCAAAGTGGCTAATACTTTTTCATTCCATATATATTGTATATGTTTTTACACACATACACATCACCAACATATGTAAGCATTCCAGATTCCATCTATTCTCAACACTTGACACTATCAGTTTTGTTCAGTTAGAGTCTGTCTAATGGGTTAGTAGTGATAGCTTTTTGGGGGGGCTAGGGGGCCGTTGGGTCACACGTCATCATACTTGGGCTCTCCTGGCAGTGCTCAGGGTCGCACATGCGGTGCTGGCGATCAGATCAGGCTCAGTCACATTCAAAGCAAGTACTTTATTTAAAAACATTTTCAATCATTGTTTTTAATTGAAATCACCATGAATTTCAAAGGTAAAAAGATACTTGTGATTCCGTTCCAGGCCTATATTGTTCCTATACCAATCCCTACACCTCTCTACCAATGGCCCAAGTTTCCCCACCCCCGCCTTCCTCCCCCACTGCCCTAGAGTCCCTTCCCTGACTTATCCCCTCGCCCCTGCCTCAGGGCCGAGCTTCCTACTGGAGACCAACTCTCCTGCTGCTCTTTTCTGTTGCCACTGGGCATTTGAGATTCCCCTGCAGGGTTTCTTTATACCCCAGAGCTAAGAGAACATTCTGAATCTGTTCCTTTCCCTTCTGGCTGATTTCACTCAGCATGATACGCTCCACATCCATCCATGTCGCAGCAAATTTCTTTTTTAACGCTGCATAGTATTCCATTGTGTGTGTGGACCATAGTTTCTCTTTTTTTCTTTATGGGTCACACCCGGCAATGCTCAGGGGGTTATTCCTGGCTCTGCACTCAGGAATTACTGATTGGCGGTGCTCAGGGAACCATATGGGATGCCGGGATGGAACCCAGGTTGGCCATGTGCAAGGCAAATGCCTTACCTGCTGTGCTATCACTCCGGCCCCTTAGACTATAATTTCTTTATCCAAGTACTCCAACCTCTGATCTGTCTCTCTGGTCCCAGTAATATCTTACTGTGATTTTAATTTGTGCTTTCCCTAACGGTTACTGTTCATCAAAGAGGTCTTTTGTGTTCCTACTTAGCTGTTCTCTTCCCTGGTGAAAGGGCTATTTCAATCTTTTGCCTTATTTTCAGTTGAGTTGCAAAAGTTGTAAAGTCAATGATAAGACTTCATATTTTTAAATCATGAATATAAGTTCTTTATCAGAAATATAATATGTAATTGTTTTCTTCCAGTCTGTTGCTTATATTAGTGTTTAATGATAGGATTTCATTTTATAGAGGTCGGTTTGTCACTTTTTATGGATTGCCCTTTAGCATTATATCGAAGATATCTGTGCCAATTCTAAGGCCTCGAAGATTTTCTCCTGTCTTTTATTCTAGAAGCTTTATAGTTTTAGCTCTTAAACTCGAGACTCTTGTTGTCTATTCTGAGTTCATGTTTTTGTATGGTACAAGATAAAGGTGTAAAGATAAAGGTGTAAATTAATGTTGGAGGGGATTCGACCATTTAGTTTGTCCAAGAAGCCTTCATTGGAAAAGTAATACTCTTTTAATTCTAGATTGCCTTGACATCATAGTATAAAAATGATTGCTTGTACAGAAGTATAAAGATTTCTTTCTAGAACGTCTGATTTGGTTTTTTGATTTGTGTGTCTGTTACTTAAGCCATTATCTTGCTGTTTTGAGTAGGTTGTTTAATAGCAAGTTTTAAAATTAGCTAGTTATCTTTGTTCTTTTTCAGAATTATTTTGACTATTCATAGTTCCTAGCACTTCCATATAAATTCTACAATGAGCAGGTAAAATTTTTGCAGAAAACAAAACATGTATTTTGGTCAGATGTATTCTATGATGAATGGGAAGACAGTGATACAGTGATACAGTGAACTCTCCAAGTCGGTTTGCAGAACTGTGGTATTCCCCCTAGAGCCTCCCTAGCTGTTCTTATGCCTCCCTGCTGAAAGGGCCATTTCAATCTTTTGCCTTATTTTCAGTTGAGTTGCAAGAGTTGTAAAGTCAATATAAGACTTCATATTTTAAAATTCTGAATATAAGTTCTTTATCAGATATATAATATGTAATTGTTTTTTGCCAATCTGCAGCTTTATATTAGTGTTTAATATAAGCAATTCACTGCAGCCTGGAGAATTGCTGCATTCCCCATAGTGGCTCTTCACTGCAGCCGGAGAATTCCCCGTATTCCCTGTAGTGGCTCTTCACTGCAACCGGGAGAATTCCCGCATTCCCCGTAGTGGCTCTTCACTGCAGCCTGGAGAATTCCCATATTCCCTGTAGTGGCTCTTCACTGCAGCGTCTCCTTTAATTTCTCTGCCTTGTCATTTTACTTTTATAATTTTTATTGTATGAGTTTGAATTTCTCATTGTTTTATTGAAAAGTATGCTTTTGATTTTATTATTATTTTTGATCTTGGGTGCACCCAGCAGTGCTCAGGGCTTACTCCCTGGTAGGCCTCAGGGGACCATATGGGGTGCTGGGGATCGAACCTGTGTCGGCTGTGTGCAAGGCGAGCACCCTCCCTGCTGTGTTGTCGCTCTGGCCCTATATACATATGCTTATACTGTCTGTTCTGCCCACTCCGCTGTGACATAGAAATGCTGTTGACTGTTTTAGGTCTGTGCGGCCTCTGAAGTTGCTAATTAGTCATTTCTTGGGGTTATGTCACCTGTGCAGAAAGACAGTTTTACCGCCTCCTTTCCAAACCGCTTGTCTTTTTATTTCTACTTTATCGCCTATTGTGCTGTCCAGAATCCCAATGCGAGGTCGGCCGGAGGGCATGAGAACGGAGATTTTACCTTGTTCATCCCAGCCTAATCTTCAAGGGAAAGTATTTGGTCTTTAAGCAGTCAGCTGTTCATGGGGAATGTTTGTGCTTCTTTCTTTCTAGTCTTATTTCTCCACTTACAAGCTGTCTTATCTGATCCTAATGTAGCTACTCCAGCTATCTTGTGGTTATTGTTTATACTTTCTTTGTGCTATTAACATCCCTAGATGTTATCAGCATAACAAGGCAGTCTAATAGTTGCTTCCTTAACAATCTTACTTTCATAAAAACCAAAAGCAGAAAAACATTAATTTGTATTTATCCGCTGTTCTGTATTCCCCACGTAAGTATAATTCTCGTACACTTTAGTCACTTACTTCTGTGCATTTGCGCTACCCTGCTTTCAATCCTTTATAGTTCAAAGGAGACTTTCTTTGAAATTCTGCCTTGGGCATACATATTTGCTGACTATGAATTCTTTCCCTTTTTGTTTATCTGGGAATGTATCTTGCCTCCATGCATTTTTTGTTTTTGTGTCGCTCCTGGCAGTACTTGGAGGTTGCTCCTGGCATGGTTATAAGGGGGCAGCTGTGGTACAGGAATAGAACCTGAGGTTCTGGTGTGCAAAACCTGTGCTCTAGCCATTGAGCCATCTCTCTGGCCCCTTCATTTTTTGAATGACAGTTTTACTGTACTTAGAATTTTGATGATAGTCTTGTTTTTTGCGTTGTTTAGGGCTCACTCCAGGCTCTGTACCATCACAGCAGGTGGTTCTCAGGGTACAGGGGCTTGAGCCGAAGGATGGCCACATGCGAGTCCCAAGTACCTTACCCACTCTGCTGGTCTCTGGCTTCCTCTTTGCCATAGTGTTTTTTCTCTGCATAATTAGTTTTCCCTCCCATATCTGACTGGAGGTCACTATTAATATTTACTGTTGTTCCTCTAAGTACTACTAATAGTTATTTTATTATCTTTTGTGGGGGGCACACCTGGTGATTCTCGGGGTTATTTCTGGCTCTGCACTCAGGAATTACTCCTGGCAAGACAATATGGGATGCTGGGGATTGAAACCGGATTGGCTGCTCACTAGGCAAATCCGGATTGGCTGCTCACTAGGCAAGCACCCTGCCTGCTGGACTATTGCTCTGACCTGTTTTCAGGATTTTTACTTTCATCCTTCAGCAGTCTTATAATTAGAGATCTATCTGGTTTTCTTCAGTTTTCTTCCCCTCTCTTTGTTCTTTGAATGGGATTATATTCATCCACTTTTCTTTATTTTTTTAATTTAATTTAATTTATTTATTTATTTTTGCTTTTTGGGTCACTCCTGGCAATGCTCAGGATTAGTCCTGGCTCTGCACTCAGGAATTACTCCTGGCGGTGCTTGGGGGGACCATATGGGATGCCAAGGAGTAAACCCGGTCGGCCGCATGCAAGGCAAATGCCTTCCCCACTGGACTATTGCTCCAGCCCCCATTTTTGGTCATCCTAAACTTTCTATGAATCCATATAGGGATTTTGAATTTTTAGTTTTCGTGTAACTCTAACATCTCCGCTGTGTTATTTTTTTTTTTTTTTAGTTTTTAATTTCTCTATTCATATTTAGCAATTTTTAAAAAATGCCTTTTGGTTTTAGGCAACACCTGGCCATGCCTCAGAGCTATGGCCAGCTCAATGCTTAGTCAGACCAGGGGTGTGAGGGGTCAAACCCGGACCCCTTTCTTACTGACCACGTGCTCCTGCCTTGGAGCCATTGCCCAGCTCCCAGTCATTATCTAATATTATTAGTCCATCTCTTAGGAAAACCTGTAGTCACCGGCCAGTTGTTTTGGGGAGACTATGAACCGTGTCCACAGGAGAGACAAGCCCTAATTAATCAATGTGTTTTTCTCTGTTCCAATAACCGATAGATCTTCTGCTTCTTTCTCTGCAAAGCCTCCTGATTCCCTGAGACGTGACACTGAAATTAGGTCACTGCAAGTGCCGCAGGGGCCTGTGCCTGCTCCAGTGAGAGGAATCGCTGTACTCCTCGAGCTTTCAGGCGCAAGGCGGATGTGAATCCGTTTAGGCTTGGGAGGCAGCCCAGCGCCAGGCCAGGCCAAAGTGTGGCTTTCTGATCCAGGTTTGCCACCTAGTGACCGCAAGGGCTGAGTTCTTGAGGGAATTATAAGCGCCAGTGGACACAGAGCGAGGAGAAAGTCGACCATGAGGGGCAGTGGGCTGAGCACTTGCTCTGCATGCAGGAGACCCAGGTTCCGACTCCTGCGTTCACGTGGTCCCCGAGCACCTCCGGGAATGTCCCCCTGAGCCAGAGCAGCCAGCACTATAGGGAACTAGAGTCAAATCTAAGGGCAACTGAGGGGTGCCCAGGAGTAAATATTTCTGTTATTTAACTCCTGTATCACAAGTACATAGCCTTGACTGTCTTTCTGTGTCTATACAAAAGGGCGTTGCTCTAGCATAAGAACATGCAAAGGCATACAGGAAAGAGAAAACAGCATTTCACTTGCAACACAAAACCCAGGGCTGGCGAGTAGGAGACGAGGGGCTGTGAACAAAGGGTTTGCCAACAGGCTGCAAGCAGGCAAGTGCCCTTCCTGCTACGCCTCTCTCAGCCCGAACCCCGAACAGTTAATGGGCTTCCCCCAACCGAGTCTCTTGGCCTTCCTTCTACCACATGTCAGAGAGTTTAGAATATTGTGTGTTGCGGCTGGTGGGGCGTTCCGCTTCTCTGGGCTCCACTAATGGAGGGGAACCCGAGCTCTCTCCCTGCTCTGCCCCGCAGAGCCCCAGGCTGCTGCTTCCCACCCTCCCCACCCCCAAATGGGCCAAAGCCCTTTTCCCTGTGACTTGGCTGCTTTGGACTCCATCAGTACTGAAGTCAGCAGTGGCAAAGTCTAGGGTATAGATCCTCGGGTCAGTGTGAACCATTCATGTGAGTGTGACGTTGGTGACACCGGGTGACTCATGGCAGGCTGGTGGTCGGTGTGACACTCTGCCCGTGTGCGTGCCACATCCAGCGGGCCAGGAGCTGGACTTGGAGCCCACATGTTCCTGTAAGGGTGCCGGGTGCCAAGCTGCTGTTATGTTGCCTTGGATTCCACGTGCTCACCCAGGCCAGGGGCTCAGCCACCAAGTCCTTCCCTCTCAGCCACGGAGCCACAGTTGCCACATGACCTTCAGCGGTGGATCTGGGCTCTGGGATGGAACGCGGAGGCGGACTCCCATCTCTGCTTCTCTGCGCTCCCTCACCCACTCCCGGCCCTTCTCCTGGCTCCTAGCATCCCGAGGAGATGCTCTGCCCCCCAACCCCGCCCAAGCGTAACCTGCACTTTGCCCTCACTGTGACACGTGACAGGCTCTTTCGGTCATCTGAGAGCTCGATAAATGCATTGTACACGTCTCTAGCAGAGTGACCCCCCCCCCCCCGCCGCAACACCCCACTGTCAGTGTTCTGGGGCTCCCAAGAGGACAAGCAAACTCTCCGGGCTGAAAATGAACTGGAAGGTGGATTCCAGGAATCTGTTCCTGAGCAGCAGCCCCATTTGGAGGATGGTGTCAGTGGTGGCGGCTGCTGAGGACTTGCTACTTTTTGTTTCCTGTTGAATTCCTCCGGCCAGTCTGTGATGCAGTGGTTCTCGCCATTGCTACAAATGAAGAAACAGAGACCCAGGCACTTGGGCCTCAGCGTTCTGGGGTGAAAGTGTGTGTGTGTGTGTGTGTGTGTGTGTGTGTGTGTGTGGGTGCCGTGGGGTGCTCCATACCCGTGTGGCGGTCTCTAGAGCACAGGTGGGCACTGCAGGGCACCCTTAGTTGCTCGTTCAGTTCTGGTCTCTTTAAAACAGTTCCTGGGAAGAGATGCCTGTGTTTGGTGGGTGCAGTTTGGTACCTGAGCTTTAGTTGGCCGCTGACTACAAGTTGTGGGGGCAGCGTATTTATCGGGGGTTCCCTGCACTGTTGTCCTGGGGCAGAGCTGGGGAAGGGAGATGGTTCCTGAAGGGTTGGATGGAGGATGAGCCTCTTCCCACTGCCTCAGATGCTACTTGGGGCTCAGGGCCGGGGAAGGCACAGCCGTCAGGTTGGGCGCCAGCCCAGGGAGCGGGTGCCGGCAGCTGTCCACCTGTCCCCACCCGGGGCAGCTCCGGGTGTCTGTGGCCGTGGGTGCCCGGGCCTGCTCCGCCTGCCGCCTGCAGCCACCTGCTGACCCGATCCCCGCCTTTCCTCCGCTTTCGTCCCGGGAGGCCTGAGTGGGTGAGCAAGTCCAGCAATGTTGCTAAGACCAGTACCACGCTCCCCAGCCCCTGCAGCGAGACTTCTGGAAGCTTCTCGCGAGGGCCACATCTCAGCGTCACTATCCAGCCTGCAGCTTGCTCCTGAGAGGAGGGGCCGTTGCTAAGGAGGACTGGGCTGAGCATCTGACCCCCTTGCGTCTGGCGGAGGCCACCGGAGCTATCTGTCAGCACAGATGCGTCACGGGTCGGGCGGAGCGTGTGCGGTGGGGACAGACGCTTGGGCCCTCACTGCTGTCCCCTCTCCCCACTCCTCCCGCCCCTTTCTTCTCCCGCTTTCCAGATCCAAGGGCTGGCTCAGATCGCAGACTTCCCGGCTAGAGGATGCCTAGGAACAGAAGTGATTGACGGGCGTGCAGCCCCCGACCCTGGAGCGCTGCTCTGGGCCTGTTTCTAGGGTTTAGGAGGGTGATGTCAGGAAGCCGAGGGCCTAGGTGCAGTGTCTGAGGGGCTGGGGGGTCAGGCCAGGGCTTCAGCATATGGGGGGGTGCTCCCTCTCTCCTTTCCTTGGGGCCTCTGCCTGCCGGGCAGCTCTGAGCAGGGAAACTTAGCATCTCTCCAGCACAGAAGCACCCCCCCTGCCACTCCCAGCCACTCCCAACCACTCCTGTACCAGCCCAGATTTCCAGTCGCAGAATCTGACTCAGCCAGTCACATCATCTGTTGCCAAAGCAGCAGAATGAAATGGCTTTTTGGTTTTGGTGGTGGTGGCGGCGGGGGGGGAGGCCACACCGGGCACTGCTCAGGCCTGGCTCCCGGCTCTGCACTCGGGATCACTCCTGGCTGGCTCAAGGCACCATATGGGATGCTGGGGATTGAAGCCAGTTGGCTGTGTGCAAGGCCAGCGCCCTCCTACCCACTAAACTGTCTCTCAGACCCCTACATGGATTAAAGAAAAAGCAAGCGGGTGGCAGACAGGGACAAGGAAAGGAAATTAACTTACTGGAATTGCTCTCTCTCATGTGGAGCAGCCCTCGTGGAGGGACAACAAGGAGCACAGCCATCGCTGAATGCGGCTCAGCTCTTAGCTTCCTCCCAAGATGCAGAGTGTCACGCAGTACCCAGAAAGACTGCGGGTGTCCGCACACCCAACAGTCACTCATCAGCTCATCCAATCACTCCCTGCTGAGAGGCACACTGAGGTCAGAGCCCCCTCCCCAGCCGACAGCCCCCAGCAGGAAGGCAGTCACCTGAGGCACAGCAGTCACCGAACAGAGCTCATCGCCTGTGGGAGGTGGGGTGTGGGGGGCTTCTCAGAGGCGTGGGGGGTCCCCAGGTTAAAGGGCTCTGTCTGCCCAGCGGTCTGACATCCGCCAGGGGCACTGTGGGGGAGAGCAGGCCAGCATGTGCCCCCGCGGGCCGTGCTTGTACATGAAGCCAGGAGCTCTGTGTTGGGTAGGAAACAGACACCCGCTCTTGTGTCTCTCCTTCTCTTTTCCTCCCGGGCCTCTCGCCGCCCTGAGCCTGGCAGCCACAAGCTGTTTCTGGGGACCCACCCTTGTCTTTCCTCAGTATGGGCTCAGGGTCCTTCCCACCCGTGAAGGATTTGTCAGAAGCCTGTGCTCTGTGCAGAAGGAAAGTGGAAGCAGTTGAAGGAAAAGGTGTGTTGTTTCGCAGTCGGCGCTGGTGTGCAGCGTGGGAGAGGACGGTGGCCGCTGAGTGGCCTCTGGCCACATCTGCGCTTCCCCAGCTATCCACCAGGGGGCCTCGGTCCTGCGCGGCATAGCCGTCTCTGGCCCAGGGACCGTGGGTCCACTGGGCTCTCCTTCAGAGCGTTTTCCTGGCACCGCAGACCCTCCGCTTGTCGGACCACTGGCTTTCCCCGCTCATTTGGAACCAGCCCCAGGACCTCATTTAGCTTCATAAAGCCCATTGCATTTGTGTGCTATGCCTATATAAAGGGATTCGCTCTCTGCCTGTGGCCCCTTCTGACCTGGTTTTCTTTCTTTTTTTTTCCTTTAAATTTTAAAACTTTATTTAACCACCGTGATTTACAAAGTTGTTTACGGCACAGTTGTTTCAGGTATTCAGTATTCCAACACCAGTCCCAGCCCTGGTTTCCTTTCTGGGGTCCCCTAGTCTCTTTCTGTGTCATGACTCGGTCTATACCATGACCCCCTTGGAGTTTCCGGGGCCCCAAGGAGACCTGTGGTCCCCGTTTGGGTTGACACTGTTCTAACGTTGTCAAGCGAGCTCTTAGCCCTCTTGTCTTCTCCCACGGCTGTCTGGAAGAGTGACCGGGTGGGGAAATCTCCTGCTCCTGTTCCTCCCCCTCCCCCATTTGTGCTTGGAAAAGGCTGTTTCTGCAGCAGGTTGGTGCCGACTTATGCATGGAGCCGCGGGGTGTGTTCTCAGTGGCAGCTGCTGTCCCCCAGGCTGCCTGGAGTCTTATTTATTTTTTTTTTAGGGCCACACCCAGCAATGCTCAGGGGCGTATTCCTGGCTCCACCACTCAGGGATCACTCCTGGCAGTGCTCCGGGGACCCTGAATGTCCCCCTGTCCTGCCTCATCCTTGAATTTGAATAGTCAGGGTGGATAGTGCCTGTGCGGGGCCTATTTGGTTCGCGTGTTTGGTTTCAGAGCACACGGCCAGCCTTGGACTACTCCTGGCTCCATGCTCTAAGATCACTCCTGCTGCTGCTTTGGGGACCTGCGGTGCAGGGACAGAGCCTGGGCCCTGGCCGGAGCATGTGCTAGGCCCCTTGAGCTCTGTTTAAGCCCAGGCGGCTGATGTGTCCTCACACCCGTGTTTCCTGCATTTGCCCACCCCACTCTGTTGTACTGATGGTCACGTTGGTTTCGGCTCCCAGTAAAGCAGCTGGTCCCCTCCCAGCCTCTTCTGTCTTCCCCAACCTGTGCCCCCCCCCCCCACCCCCGGCCTGTGACAGGCTCCCTGGAAGCCAGCGGATGGGACGCACACCCTGGGGCCTGCTGCGGTCCCTGCTCACGTTGCCGTTGCATTTCCTCTCTCCGCTCCAGCACAGAGCTTCCGGTGTGCTGAGGCCTCATCATAGGGCTGAGAGGGTGCCAGTAAACTGTTCCCTCAGGTTCGGGGGCTGCTCTGGGGTGCTGGGATGACAGGAGGCGGGAGGCAGGAGTGAGCAGCCCCCCCACCCCAGTGCTGGCTCCAGTGGGAGCCACCCTTGGTTCAGTACATCTGTGCCATGGGCGGTGTCATGCTGCATGGGCGGGCGGCAGCTGTGACCCCCTGGCCTGGGACTCAGCTTTGTCCTAACAAGCAGATTCAGAACAGTTGAGTGACTGTGTGTGTCTCCACACAGAAGGACCCACTGGAAAGTGGTTCAGAGGGATGCCCAGGGGGCCTGGGGGTCAGTTGTTGCTGGGCGAAGGTGCCCATGGGACAGGTGAATGGTGTGTGTGCCACTCTGGGTCCCGCTGCCACCCGCTGTGGCCCACCACCTCCCGGTTGCTCACAGCACTAGGAGAGAACGGAGGGTCAGTGGGTCCCTCCATCAGTAGAGAAGCAGCAGGACGGAGCCCCCGACTCCAGCCTGGCCCCGAAGCCCCAGCCTCACCCCGCACCACACACACTGACCCTGTTCCTCTCAGCGCCTCAGGAGACTTCCCAGGGCCTCTCCGTCGAGCAGGAGAAGCGGCCCGGGTGAGGCCGGAGAGTGACTGTGGAAGATGCTGGTGTGTCCGGGGGGTCTCCTCTCCGGGTCTCAGCGGGGTTTTCACTTCCCTGAGAGAGTGGAGGCGGAACGGCGTGGCCCTCCTCGGGCCTGTGACCTCCAATTTGAGCTGGTCGGCTGCTACTAGACCGAAATGCATGGAAATACGCGCGTAAGGCGGCTCGTCCTGATGCGTGCCGGTGGAAACCCTCACCTCTGTGCTCACAGGAACCTGACGAGAGGAGTGGGGAGATTCCGAGAGATCCTCCGGCGGTGGAGACCAGAACCACGCAGAACCTGCGCATGGTGAGTGGGCCTCGTGGGGGCGCCCCTGCTCTCGCTCTCGCTCTCGCTCGCTGTCTCGTTCTCACTCACTGTCTCGCTCTCGCTCACTGTCTCACTCGCTCATGGTCTCGCTCTCGCTCACGGTCTCGTTCTCGCTCGCTCTCACTCACTGACTCGCTTTCGCTCACTGACTCGCTCTTGCTCATGGTCTCGCTCTCGCTCACGGTCTCTCTCGCTCACTGTCTCGTTCTCGCTCACGGTCTCGCTCTCGCTCACGGTCTTGCTCTCGCTCACTGTCTCGTTCTCGCTCTCGCTCACTTTCTCGCTCTTGCCCACTGACTCTCTCGCTCACTGACTCACTCTCATTCTCTCTCTTTTCTTTAGCTCTCTCTCTCTGCCTCTCATTCTTGTTCTCATGCACGTGCTCTCCCTCGCTCACTCTTGCTCACGCTCTCTCGCTCTCACTCACTCTCTTTGCTCACGTTCCCTCTCGTTCTTGTTCACTCTCCCACTCCAGGTTCTCTTGGTCTCCCCCCTCCCCCCCGGCAATCACGGAATATGGTTGATGTGCCGTATGATTCAACCACTCAAAGTCAGCTGTTCGTGGCACACTCACAGAGCGATTCCGCCATCACTAGTGTTTAATTCTTACTTTGGTATCCCTGAAGAGCCTATTAGTTGTCGGTCCCCCGTTCTACCCTTCCCCCACCGCCCCAGGCTCTGGGTTCTGTGGATCTGCCCTTTGGGGGCATTTCCTGTGGCAGGGCAGATACGTCAGTGCGGGTTTCATGCTTGGTGTAATGAATAGAGATTTTGTGGGTCCCTTCAGCAGTTGATGGACATAAGAAATAGTCCCATGTTTTAGCTGTTATAAATAATTCTGCTGTGAACAGAATTATTCATATACATTTTTTGCTCTTTTTCATTCTTTGATCTCTCTCTTCTCCCTTCCACCCCCTCTTCCTTCTCTCTTTCTTTCTGTGGGTTAATGCCTCCGAGAGGCATGGCAGACCCTTCGGTGCCTTTGCTTTGCCTTCAGAGGAGCGGCTACCCGTGTCCCCTCTGCCAGTAGGACTTTACGTTCCCCGGGGCTATGAGACTGTCCACGTCCCGTATCTGCTTCCTCAGCCATTGCTGTGCCAGCGGCCGTGAGGCGCCTCTACTGGGTTTGGATTCATATTTCCCCTGCTGGCCGGAGACTCTTCCCATGTGCAGATCTTCAGGGATGCTTGGAAATGTGGGGTCCCAGGAGGCTGCTGGGCTGCCCCCATCCACAGTCCCTCCCCAGATCCGGCCCAGAGGGGACTCGCTCCTGAGGAGTTAGTTCCTGGCTGCTTGAGGGACTCCTGACAGTAAAGCTGAAGAGCGCAGTTGGTCAGCACACGCCTCTCCTGACAGCAAAACTGAGGAAACGCCTCTCCTGTTGGCGGACTCTCTCAAATGCCTTCACTCTCATGGCCAGGGAGGGTCACCGATGATGCCCCCATAGCTTGCCGCAGGGTGTTAGGTGGTGGCCTGGGCCTTTTGAGAAGTCAAGGAGTGCACAGCTGCGTCCAAACCCCACGGAAGGCGGCAGCTTCTGTCCGTTCCCCTTGACAGGCATCCTCTCAGAGCTGTGGAGAAACACGAGGCTGGACAGGCCCGGAGGGTCAGTGCTGGAGGAGGAGCTTCTCTTGCTTTGGGGGGGTTTCCATTGGTTTAGGATGCGGACACACACGCCCGTGGGCCCGGGTGATGGGCCCCTCAGCTCTCCTCTAAGTCCAGGGGTGAAACAAGGACGGACGCTTTCAGACTCTGCGATTCGCTTGGTCAGCAATATTGGCTTATGTGATGACGTCATTCGTTTATAGGTGCATTAGTTAAAAACGCGAAAGGAGACTCGGCTGTGGAGTTCCTTAATCTGTCTGCACAACCCTAGGCAAGTGTCTTTCTCTCCACTTGAGTGACTCCCAACATTCCATAAAACTTGTTGCGGGGAGCAGCTTCTCCCAAGCCTTGGGAGGACAATACTCACAACTGATTATATTGGCACACATGTTTTATAATTGTTTGGAAAAGCCCATTGCAAAGGCCAGTCTTTCAAAGTCGTTTGATGATGGAGTATTTGTTCAGATTGTTGATTAGCCGGAGTATTTACGTTTCACGGAGGAAGTGACTGGATTTCCCCCATTAAAGTGTGAGCCGCAGAGGACACCGTGGGAACATTCGCCTGCCCCACACACCAGCACCTTTGTTCTGAACAGCCACCGTCTTCCACGGAGGTGTAGGGTTTGTGATTCCAAGTCTTCAGCTTTGGAACAAGCGTCTTGTGTGGTGGGCCAGGAGGGGAGGTTTGTTGGTGTCTTGAGATGTGCAGTGAAGAGGCTTTTAAGGAGAGATGCTGGGGACAGGGCAGCTTCTGGGGTTGGGTGGGGTCAGAGTTAGCTCGGGGGACGAAGGGGCCTCCCTTGCTACGTGCGCGCTCAGGCGTCATAACCCCTGTCTTGACGGATGGTGCTCAGGTCACATCAATGAAGTGTTCTGAGTCCTTCCTGCCACCAAAGATCCACCTCCCGGCTGGACTCCAGCTGTGCCCCCTGAGGAGGGGTGGACATCCCCTGGCTCTGCACTCAGGAGTTACTCTGGCGGGCTTGGGTGGACCACAAAGGTTGCTGCAGATCCAACCTGGGTCAGCTGCGTGCAAGGCAAGAGGCTTCCACGCTGGCCTCTCTCTCCAGCCACTGGTCATGGTGGTTTACACTGGACCTCAGGAACCTCTGCTGATGCCATTCACGCACACTGTGTTTCTCTGGGTCTCAGCCCCGCGTGATTCTGTCCATTGGGTTGATAATCGCAAATGATGATAGTCTCACGAAGTGAGAAAGTCGCTTTGTAAACTGTCTGGAGTGATGCCACAGCGAAGCAGGATTCAAAGGAACGTTTCGAGGCTGGAGAAATAATGCAACTGGCTGTTGCTTGTGCTTTGTATTCAGGAGGCCTGGGTTCTATTCCGAGCACCACATGGTCCCCTGAGCACCCCTGGGGCAGCCCTGAGCACCAAGCCAGGAGCAGCCTCTAAGTGTGCCCCCAAAACCCCAAAATCCAACAAAATATCCCACCTCCCCAAATCTCTTTAAAATGCACTTATTCCTGGTTAAACTCACTAAAGCATTGAAAGTTGGGATTCAGGCAGTAAGTTGTATGTGAGTGTTTGTGGCCTTAGTCTGAAATGGGGACTAGTCCCTGCATCCGTCCACGGCAGACACAGTGTGGTCCATCCACACAGCAGCCCAGCACTCGGCCATGAGTAGCAGGAAGTGCTGGGCCTCGACTGCGTGCAGGGACCCATGACACATGCACACATGTGCCGGGAAGGCGCTGGCGCCCCAGGCCCCAGGATGCTGCTCTGGGATGTGTCCCCTGGCCCCACAGGCACACACCCTGGGGCCACGAGCACCTGAGTGGGAGCCAGTGAGCAAGGGCTTCCCAGGGCGTGGAGCTGGGGAAGGAGGGGCGGCCACTTCCGGGCCCTGGGATTCCTTTTAGGACATGGGCAATGTTCTGGAACTTTCTGGTAGCCACGATCCGCACACTGACAGTGTAGACCTACCGCGTCCTCCTGAATCATACGCTTTGGAGTGGCTGAATCACGGGCGAGGTAAAACACAACAGTGTGTGTTCAGGACAGAGATTTTGGTGTGGGGATTTTTTTTTTCTTTTGGTGGTGGTGGTAGGGGTAGGGGGCTTCAAGCATGTTCAGGGGCGCCGAGAGCCATTCCAGGGGCCTCTCAGCCCACCTGGCCAGTAGTTCAGCGTCAGGGCCCGTGGTGGGGTTCTGGCCCCACTGTGCTGGGCACCCCCAGGCCACACTTGCTGATACCGGGGATCAGGCTGGTCCAAGCACGCACTGGCCACCCCTCCCACCCCTCCACCACCAGCGTCTTCTCCCTGGTGCCCGGGACCGAGCTGGTCCTGAGAGTCTGTCTTCCTTCAGGCCCACTTCCTTCCTTTCTTCCCCACTTTCTCTCCTCTTTTCCTCTAGCTCTGACCTTGTCTGCGGTTGCCAGTGCTTGCTCAGGGTGTAAGCCTGGCCTGGGAAAGGGGACTGTGATGGACAACGGTTCCTCCTTCTGCTGACCCTCAGTCCATTCCAGGCTCCACCCCGAGCTCTCGGGGTCCTCTGCCCACCCTCGCCTGCTCAGTTGTCCCTGGAAGGGGGCCAGGAGAGGGTCAGCTCCAGCCTTATGGCAGCCAGGATCCCTGGGGTGCTGATCCCTACCCAGCACAGGGCAGGGAGATAAAACAGAGCCTGCCACCAGCTCCAGGCAGAGCCCCGTCTAGAAAGGGAAGGTTCTTGTTCATTTTCACTGTAGAAGCGAGACATAAACCATTCTTCCTTCCTTCCTTCCTTCCTTCCTTCCTTCCTTCCTTCCTTCCTTCCTTCCTTCCTTCCTTCCTTCCTTCCTTCCTTCCTTCCATTCCTTCCTTTCGTCCTTCCTTCCGTCCATCATTCCTTCCCTCCTTCCTTCTGTCCATCATTCCTTCCCCCCTCCTTCCTTCCTTCCTTTCCTTCCTTCCTTCCTTCCTTCCTTCCTTCCTTTCCTTCCTTCCTTCTTTCCTTCCTTCCTTCCGTCCATTAATCCTTCCTTCTTTTCTTCCTCCTTCCATCTATCATACCTTCCTTCCTTCCTTCCTTCCATCCATTAATCCTTCCTTCCATCCATCATTCCTTCCCTCCTTCCTTCCTTCCTTCCATCCATCATTTCCCCTCCTTCCTTCCTTCCTTCCTTCCTTCCTTCCTTCCTTCCATCATTTCTTCCTTCCTTCCTTCCTTCCTTCCTTCCTTCCTTCCTTCCTTCCTTCCTTCCTTCCCTTCATCCATCCTTCCTTCCTTCCTTCCTCCCTTCCATCCATCATTCCTTCCATCCATCATTCCTTCCTTCCTTTCTTCCTTCCATTATTTCTTCCTTCCGTCCATCATTTCTTCCTTCCTTCCTTCCTTCCATTATTCCTTTCGTCCATCCATCATTCCTTCCTTCCTTCCTTCCTTCCTTCCTTCCATCCATCCTTCCTTCCTTCCTTCCTTCCTTCCTTCCTTCCTTCCTTCCTTCCTTCCTTCCTTCCTTCCTTCCTTCCTTCCTTCCTTCCTCCTCCCTCCTCCCTCCCTCCCTCCCTCCCTCCCTCCCTCCCTCCCTCCCTCCTCTCCCTTCCTCCTTCCTCTCTATGGTCATGAATGTATATCCTGTTGTGTCTGAGAATCACTCCAGCACAGAGGTGCATGTTGAGGAGTGGATGAATGCTGCCCTCCCGGCTCACGCTGTGCTTCTGTGTCTTTGTGTCCCCAGACAATAGCCAGGCAGCTGGCGGAGATCTTGTTGCGGGGCATGTGTGAGCAGAGCTACTGGGACCCCCTGGAGGAGCCGCCCTGCCAGTCACCGCTGGACGACCCGCTCCGGAAAGGAGCAAACACCAAAACCTACAGCCTCAGCCGGAGAGCCCGCGTCTACTCAGGAGAGAAGTACGGGCGGGGCAGTGGGGCGGAGGTCCAGGGAGATTCAGCCAGAACCCTGGGAACTGCCCACTGAATAGTGCACGCTTTGTTGCTTTTCTTCTTCTTTTTAAAAATCTATTCTGTTCTATTCATTCATTCATTCATTCATTATTTATTTATTATTCATTCATTCATTTCTTTTTGGGGTTTGGATTAAGGATCCCTTCTGGCTCTGCACTCAGGGGATCATTCCTAGAAGGGCTCAGAGGAGCCCCATGGGTGCCAGGGGTCAAAGCCCCTTCTGCCACATTCCAGGCACGCACCGACCTAACGTAGTGTCGCTCCAGCCCCTGTTGCTTTTCTTAACTTCAGCCAGTATCTGTTGCAGTTCAGCTGTTGTTGGGGAACGGTTGGGATGGAAGATGTTGGGTTTGGGGCCACACTTGGTAGTGCTCAGAGTTCTCCAAGGGAGCCGTGCTGAGTCAGGCTAGCAAGTGCCTTAACCCTCTCCGGCCCCCTCGAGTTGATATCTTCAGTAAAAAGTCCTTTGGGAGTCTCCTTCCATTTAATTTTTTGGAACCCACCTGGTGGTGCTCAGAGCTTCTTCCTGGTTCTGTGCTCAGGGCTCACTCCTGGTGGTGGGCAGGGCCCAGTGCGGTGCAGGAGATCAATCTCGAGTCAGCCCCATACAAGCCAAGGGCCTCACACACTGAATTTTCACCCAGTGAATACATCCAGGTAGACAAGAGCATGGCCAGACCTGGCAGCTGTCTTGGCGCCTTCCCCTTTCAAGGGTGACGTGTCCTGACGTCCCTCCATAAATGCTCTATAAATGTCCCACTTCCGTGCAAACAGGATCCTCCGTGAAATACTTCCTGCATTAGACGTCTTTCGTCGATTTGTCAGATTCGCCCTTATTTTTGCCTCTCCCGTGATCTGTTTTCATTGCTGCACATTGTGCCACCTGGTTACTATGCCCCGACAGATGATGTTTCCTACCTCTGCGTGGTTCTCCTTGTGGCTAAGCGAGGCTGGTGCTGCTAGGACAACATCATGCCTGTTCCGTGGGACACTGCGTGTCTCTCGGCGCCGAGCACGTGTCCTTCCACTGTATCTAAGGAGTCGCAGCCATGTGACTGGAGAACTGGCAGAGTTAAGGATCCGTGTCAGGAAGTGGATGCTAGCAAGAGTCGTGCACATTCATATGAACTGGTCGCTGACTCTGCCGTAGGAAGTTGCGGAGTGTGGGAGTGCCGGGATGGTCTGACCTCACCGGAAGTACATCTTCTGGCTCCCAGGGGTCTGGCTGTGGGTGACAGCCGGCGTTTGAGGACCGGACGACGGAGGCGTGACCTCGCCGCGCTGAAGCATAGAGGCTGCTTTGTTCATTGTCCTGTGAGCGCCGCAGAGAGGGTGGAGGCCTCGTCCCGGTGGGATTGCACCAGCCGCTCCCCAAGAGTCTGGAGGTGTGGGGAGATCGTGTTCTCGACTCTGCACAGGCTTGGGGCAGATGAACAGGCTGGAGGATCCCCAGGCGAGACTTCGGGGACATGGCCCCTAGGAGTTTTATGGAATCACTGTGAGATGGACCATTACAAAGCTGTTCATGGTTGGTTTCAGCCATACAGTGTCCAGCACCCACAGTGTCCCCAGTTTCTCTCACCCTACAATCTGCTTCTATGGCAGGAAACTCTCTCTCTCTCTCTCTCTCTCTCTCTCTCTCTCTCTCTCTCTCCTCTCTCTCTCTCTCTCTCCACCTCCCCCTTTGGGAGTTGTAGTTTTCAATACAGACACTGAAGGTTGTCATGTATATCCCTTTACCTGCTTTCCATACTCGATTCTAGTCTAGTGTTACCGTTTCTATCATTGTCAAACTGGTCCCTTCTCTATCTCACCTACCTCTAGCCCCCCACATTCTTGTGTTAGATCCCAACCGACTGCATTCATTGGTGGGATTAAAAAAAGTATGATGGGCAGAGCGATAGCACAGCGGTAGGGCATTTGTCTTGCTTGCGGCTCACCTGGGTTGATTCCCGTCATTTTATATGGTCCCCCAAGCACCGCCAGGAGGAATTCCTAAATGCAGAGCCAGGAGTAACCTTGAGCATAGCCAGGACCCAAAAAGACCAAAAAAAAAGTATGAGACTAATGTCCAAGGCCAGGGAAGAACAGGGGGCCAGAGGACACGCCACTGCATGGCTGTCCTGCAGCATCGGCCTGGCGCTGTTGATGCTAACACTGTTCCCTCGGCCCCTTGCTCCCGTCTGTCCCTTTGAATGTGAGTTGTACTGGCGAGGCAAGACATGGTCCCAGTTAGCTTATATTTTTGGTAGGATTGTTTCTACCAGGCAAGAATGAAGTTCTTTTTTTTTTTTTTTTTTTGGGGGGTGGCACCTAATAGTGCTCAGGCCTGACTCCTGGCTCTGCGCTCAGGGATCACTCCTGGTGGGCTCGGGGACCATGTGGGTGCTGTGGATGGACCCTGCTCAGCCACACGTGTCACAAGCTGCCTGTCTACTGGACTATCATGGCTCTGGCCCAAGGGAGCTTTTTTCTTCTCAAGGACTTTTATTGGGGAGCCCCAGGCAGAGCAGGGTTGCTGCTTACAAGACTTTTCTTGGCCTTGTTGCCTGTTCTCCTGTGCGTCAGATCACAGCTGAGTAGCGTCACCTGGAAGGTGAGCAGCTGCCTGAGTATCAACCATGGCTGGGAGTTGAGCATTACCCGGCCCCCTTATCAGCTGGCTGGGAGTAGAGGCATTGCCCGGCCCCCTTACTAGCCGTGGATGGGGAGTCAAGCATCGCGTGGCCCGAACCCTGTTCCCTGCACAGCAGCACCCCACCACACTCCCTGTCCTCACTCAGGGAGTCTGTGCTTATGACTTGTTCTGTTTCCCTCCAACCTAGCCCCTCAGCCACTTCCTCTGGGTCGAGGGCCGGACTTCTCCAGCCTTTTTCCAACTTTTCAGGCTGTGGCTGAAACCCCGTGTCTCTGGAGGAGAGCATCGAGAAGGAACCCCCCCCCCACCCCCCAGATTTCAGTGTGTCCCGGGGCCCCACAGAAGAGGGAAGTTGGATGTTTGAAACAAGTCTCCAGAGTTCATAATTATGGGGGCTCCAGTGCGTTGTTCACAGACAGGAACCCTTCGGACTACATTTGGGGGGGGAGGGGCCTTCAGCTCAGTTCTGGCCAGTGTAGGGCCAGAACTCTCCTGCACACCCTGCACTCTCCTTAGAGGGGCCCCAGCAAGGAACAAAAACCACAAAGGAACGACCTGCGGCCCCCCTCCGTGCCTCACCCGCTGCCCTGGGCCCTTGTGGCAGCTTTGCCGTTTCTCTCCTGGGGAGGCCCCGACTTGGTTAATGTGTTGGTTGTTAGCAGCTCTGGTAAAAAATAACACAGCCGAGCCTTTAAACAGCCTGGTGGCGGTACATGGAATTTGGGGATTATCCATGGGGTGAGGTTGACTGGTGCTAAGTCACAATTAGCACGACTCTGGCTCCTCGGCTGGTCGGACAGCACAGAGCTTCTGGGTACCGCCGAGCGGCTGCTGCTTTGTGGATAAGGCCCGGATTGTTCTATTCCTGCTCGATTTTCTCAGACCCCAGTGCTTGTTAGCTCACTCTGTGGTGTCAGGAAAAGGGGATTGTGTGTTTGTTGTGTGTGTGTGTGTGTGTGTGGCGGTGGTGGGGAGAGCACCACACATACACACATGTACACACACGTGCACATACACGCACCCCTGCACTCCTAAATCGAAACATACTGAGGTGCTGTCTCTGAGTTTGAGGGAAAGCACAGATTCATACCCTGGGGCTGGCGTGATAGTACTACGGGGTAGGTGTTTTTTGCTTTGCATGTGACCAACCCCAGGTCGATCCCTGGCATCCCATAGGGTCCCCTGAGCATCGCCAGGTGTGGCCCAAAGGTTCATATTCCAAAAAATCCATCTTCGCTCAGGCTGTTTCCTGCAGGCCCCAGAATCTTGCTCCTAGCTCTCAGGTCGCCTGTCAAATGGTCTGTCCCACAGGGTTTGAAATCAGCAAGTACCCAGGTGGTGACCCCAAGAGCTGTTGAGTTGCAGAGTACCAGGCTTGGCTCTTCCTGGAGCCGACGTGCCAAGCAACATT
The DNA here is from genome assembly GCA_021461705.1 of Cryptotis parvus. Taxonomy (NCBI): domain Eukaryota; kingdom Metazoa; phylum Chordata; class Mammalia; order Eulipotyphla; family Soricidae; genus Cryptotis; species Cryptotis parvus. The sequence goes on along the minus strand of JAJIBD010032065.1, from coordinate 7,619 downwards.
GCCGGCACTTCAAAGAGAACAAATATTTAATGATTCAGTTTTTTTTTAATTAATTTTAATTATAACAAGTGAGATTGGGCCATTTGTGTGGGATTGAGGAGGGGAAACATCCCATCTCCTCTTTGCTTGTTTGTTTTGTTTGGGGGCTACGCAGCGGGGCTCAGGGGTGATTCCTGGCTCTGCATTCAGGAATCATTTCTGGCAGTGCTTGGGACCACATGGGGGATTGAAACCAGGTTGGCGCATGCCAGGCAAACATCCTGCCATGGCGGCTCCAGCCCTGGCGTCCCGTCTCTTAAAATGATCCTTAAGCTGCCGCCTAGAGGATGTCAGTTAGTCCCCTCCAGAATAACCAGACACTTCAAATTGAAATTCATTTTTATTGCTCTTTCTGTGTATTCTGTGAACAATAGCAAAAAAGAGGTTTTTTGTTTTGTTTTTTTTTGCTAACTGGAGATGTCACTCACAATTCTTCTCAAAGGATTCTAGAATTATTCGTCAGGATGGGCAATGCCCCTGTCCTGAGCGATGCTTGGAGGACAAAAATGGGGCTGAAGCAATAGTACTGCAGGGAGGGCATTTTCCTTGCACATGGCTCACCTGTGTTCCATCCTGGCATCCCATATGGTCCCCCAAAGCGCCTCCAGGAGTAAATTCCTGAGTGCAGAGCTTCACCAGGTGGGACAAAAAGCCACCACAAAAATAAAAAGGGCACAGGGGCTGGAGGTTGGAGGGCGTTTATGGGTTTGCTTGCTTTTTGTTGATTTTGTTTATTTGGGCCACACTGACAATGCGCTGGGCAAAAGGTTATTTTTTTTTAAATTGAATCACTGTGAGATACAGTTACGCAGCTGTTCATGATTGGACTTCAGTCATACAGAGCTCCAACACCTGCCTCTCCACCAGTGCACGTTTCCCACCACCAGTGTCCCCAGAGTCCCTACACCCAACCCCACCTCAGCCTGCCTCTACAGCAGACACCTCTCTCTCTGTCTCTGTCTTTGTCTCTGTCTCTGACTTTCTCTTTCTCTGTCTCTTTCTATCTCTCTGACTCTCCATCTCTGTCTTTGTCTCTGTCTCTGTCTATCTCTCTGTCTCTCTCTGTCTCTGTCTCTCTCCTTCCCTCCCTCCGTCCCTCCGTCCTCCCTCCTGTGGGCACTGAGGTTAGCAGTGCAGGGTTCTCAAGGTTTGTCCTGTCTCTCCCTTTCCCTCCTCTCCGCACTCAGCTCTTGTCCAGAGCGATCATTTCCAGTGGCATTGTCATGGCGGTCCCACCTCTGTCCTAACTGCCCCCACCCCGCCACTTGTGGCAAACTCCCAACCGTGGACCAGTCCTCCTGGCCAGAGGTCATGTTTGAATCTGATTGTTCTCTAATCCTAAACAACATTGAGCTTAAAGGCTTTTCCTTTTAATCCAAGACTTTACGGTGCTGCCAAATTCCATAAAATGGAGCATTAAGGGAAGCTTTGGCGTGCCCTCCCCCTGCCCCCCCATAAAACCTGAGTTTAACTCACTAAATTCACACAGGACCCTGGAAATTATTTGAGTTCCACAGTCGCTTCTGATGGCTCACGTGAGTCAGGGCACTCGAGAGCACAGCATCCAAACCTCTCTGCGGGTGGAGCGTGGTCCCCTCCAGTGACTGGCCAGAGGCCAGCTCTGAGGCTGCCAGCACGCCCGGAGCCCCTCACCACTCTGCATTTGGGACCCCAGCGAGAAAGGGCTGAGGTGGTGCAGTGGTTAGGAGCACCCAGGGCAGTTAGGGGGTCTTGACCACCCCATGATTTAGATCTTGGGATTGGCGGGGGCGGGCGGGTGGGCAACAAGAAACTAGCCCTGTGGTTGGAGTCATAGTCCAGCAGGGAGGGCGTTTGCCTTGTCTGCAGCTGACCTGGGTTCCATCTCCGGCAGCCCTTATGGTCTCCTGAGCACCTCCAGGAGTACAGAGCCAGGAACACAGAGCCAAGAGTGACCCTGAATGCCACGGTGTGCCCCCAAACCAATCAAAAATAAAGACACAAGTCCCATCAATGGGGTCCGCATTGCCCCTCCCTCCCAGGGGCGGGAGTGGGGTGGGCGGGAGAGGGCGCTAAGCCTGTCTTTGGAGCTGCCTCTCTGCTTCTTGGAGGGTCTCAGAGGCCGGTTGGGTTTTTCTCTCCCCCTCCCCAGCTTAACTTTCTCCTGCTTCCTGCTGTTCAACTGTGGCATCAAAATGTGCAGGTGCTGCTGACCATAGGGCTGGGCGAGGGAGTCCCAGGGCCCAGATCGCCCCGAGCTTCCTGGGGCCTCTTCTTAGACTCCCAGACGCTTTTAGCAGCCCACGCGTGCGTGGGCGCCTGGCAGGCGCGTGTGTCCTGCACTCGCGAAACCCCCGTGTCTCAAAGCCAGTTTTCTCTGTGCAGCATTTTTTGTCCTCAAGAGAACACTGAAGAAGCTCTGCTACTGCTGCTGATCAGCGAGTCCATGGTGAGTGCGGCCCGGCCCCACCCGCCCTGCCCTGCCCTGTCCCCGCCCCCGTTGGCCTTCCTAGTGATGCAGACACACATCCAGGCCTGTGAGCCTTCATCTGGGCAGCGCGCCATGGCAGGTTTCATCCCCCAGCGCTCGCCTGAGCACAGATCCAGGAGTAGGCCCTGAGCACAGCTGGCTATGATCCAAAAAGCATACACAAAACCCGCACCCCCAACCCCCACAAAGCCAGCCGAGGTCTTGAAAGAGAGGTGTCTGCATTCTCGGAGGGACTTGAAGTGTCCCCTGGTCAGCTGCTGGACTAGCAGCTTCTCTGGCTACGGAAGCCCCCCCGTGCCCCCTGCCAGGTGTGGCTGGAGCAACAGCAGAGCAGAAACAGGGGAAACGGTTGCCACGGGGACCCTGGAAGGGGGAAGCCACATCCCCCATATAAGGGCCAACTTGGAGAATCGACTCCGCCACCTTGGTGTGGGGGTGCGGGAGAGCTTGGGGGCTTGTCTTGTGAACCTCCATCGTGTAAGGCGCCTGCTGGGACAGCCAGGGAGGCGGGTGCTCGCCCCAGTTACTGGCTCTGCAGCTGAGCCCGACTTTTCGCCGGCCCATCAGATTCCTTTGAGATGTTTTCTCAGCGCCACGCCAGGCTATCAAGTTTTCGGACTAGAATTTCCCTTGCTCATCGTTTTCTGGGTGTCGCTAAGACCTCGTGCCCTGGCCTGAAACTTTCAGGGTGTAATGTGGGCTTCTCGGCAAGTGTCCGCCTGCCTCCTGACCCCCCAGAGCTGCAGCGGCTCCACAGGACCCGGGCGCCTGGGGGTGCTGAGTCCAGAGCAAGCACAGAGTGTCCACTCTGGGAGCTGCTGAATGGCTGGGCCCCCACCACAGCAGGCCGGCAGAAGAGGGGACGGCGGAGTCTGGACGGAGCCTGGAGACCCGCTCAGGGGAAGGGCTTGGCATCAGCTCCAGGGTGGCCCTGCGAGAGGTGATGAGAGGCCACTCAGGTTTCGCTCCTCTTCGCTTCAGGAGCCCTTTGACGTCATTGGCCTCTGCCTCTGGAGGGAGCTGCTGGCCCCTGGCTCATCTGTCCTGGCCTGACAGCTGGCAACTTGGGCCTGTGCCAACGCCCTCGGCTCTGCCCTGGCACAAGAGCCCATGTGAGCGGCCAGCCTCGATGGCCACTGGTCCACCCTGCTTGTCTCCCAGCTCTGTGGAGTGTATGTATGTATGTGTGTGTGTGCCTGCATGTGTGTGTAGTATGTGTGTTGGGTGTATTGTATGTGTTGAGTGTGTGAGTGTATGTTGTAAATATGTGTGTTGTGTATGTGTTATGTGTGTGTGTTATGTTGTCTGTGGTGTGTGTTGGGTGTGTGTGTGTTGGGTGTGTGTGTGTTGAGTGTGTAGTATGTGTGTGGCATGGTGTCTGTGGTGGGTGTGGTGTGTTGTGCATGTGGTAGGTGTGTAGGTGTGGTGCGGTATGGTGTGTGGTGTGTGTGTGTGGTGTGTGTCAGGGGGCTGGGCCGTGTCCACACAGCTCCTGTCCCCTCAGTGCTCCCTCCCTCAATGCTCGGCCCTTTGGCCAACTTGGTTGAGTGGCCAAGTAAAACGTTCTGAAGGCAGGCAGCCACGGGAGGTGGTCGGTGTTCTTGGACTTTCCAGAGTGAACACACTCCGTCCCTGTGGACAGATCATGTGTCCCCAGTTTGGAATCTGAAGCATGTGGACACATCGCTAAAATGCTGGCTCCAAGTGTGTGCCTGTGGAGTGCCGTCAGCCGCTGGCCTGCGCTTAGCTCAACGGTGGCATCACTCTCCAGAGAAGGCCTCTCTGTTCCCTGTAAATGGCTCTGGAACCAGGCAGCCAAAATCTAAATTAAGTTGCCTTAGGAAGCCTTTTCCTATGTCCCTAGATCCCTTGATTTTTTCCCCCGTTTTTTTAAGCAGAAAATGAAAGCATTTGATCTTGAATGAAGATGAGAATTTTGTGTGTGTGTGTGTGTGTGTGTGTGTGGTGTGTGTGTGTGTGTGTCTGTCTGTCTGTCTGAGAAAAATTGTATTTTTTTAATGGAGTTCTGACTTGGTCTTGGAAGCATATTTTTCCAGAGCCTTTACACGAAAGTCATTGATTGATATTGCTTTATCAGCACCAAATCAAATGAGCTTTCCCCAGAAGGAAGGGGGTTACAGAACAACTCACAGCTACCACTAAGACAGCATTCGGCATGCTTATTATTCTGCGGAACTGTTTGAGGTTCTATGTTATGTCTTCTAAGACACAGATAGACTTTCTCAAAAAAAAAAAAAAAAAAAAAATGGGGGCCCAGAGCAGTAGTCTAACAGGCTTGCACACTTGCCTTGCACACGACCGACCTGGGTTGGATTCCTGAGCACAGCCAGGAGTAATTCCTGAGTGCAGAGCCAGAAGTAAGCCCTGAGCACCACTGGGTGTGGCTGGACCCCAAAATCAAAACAAAAGAACTAAAACTAATAATAATAATAAATAATATATCAAATAATATACAATAGCAAAAGAATATTTTTGGGCAAAAACTAAGGAATGCATTTAGTATGACTTGAAAGCCCCCTGAACAGCGTTGTGCGGGCTTCCTTTCCGGCCAGGGGTCTCTGTTTAGAGCGTGTAGCGCCCCCACTAGATTGAAGCCAATGTGACCGGGCTGCTGGGAAACGCAGGCTGGCTCCTCCAGAGCCGTCTGGCTCCCGTGAGCCACGAGTCGCTGTAGGCAGTGGCCGGCCCACGTGTTTATTCTTCCTTGACTCTGACATTTGAAAACGAGGAATTTTAAAGTGAGAATGTACTAATGGGGAAGCTGACAGCTAAGGCTCTGGACTCAGGTCGTAGCCAGTTGCTCTCAATGAGAGACAGACAGACAGACCGACCCTGCCAGCACCACACATTACCCTCCTTAGAAGGAAAGCGGAGAGCCAGGGCCAGCCATCAGCAAGGAGAGAGGCGGGTGGCACGGCCTCCCCTGGTGCCCAAAGCCCTCCGAGGGAGAACAGAAGGATGAACTGGCTCCGCCTCTGTGGCGTGCCACACTGTCTCAGAGACTCTGCAGAGAAATCCAGGTTCCAAAGGCATAAAAGGTGTCACCGTGAAGAGCACTTGGCTCCGAGCAGCTGAGGCTGGCGCGCCTGTGTGGGAGCACTGTGCACTCAAGTCCAGCTGGACGTGTCGTTCGGGCCTGCCATTCAGACCCAGCTCTGTGCCGTGCTGCCTCTGCTGCCGGAACCTGCCCGGCTGGTCTTTGGGTCCTGCGCAGGGACATGGAGAGGGTGGCCTCCCTTCTGGAGGCAGGGGGCAGGCGGCGCCCAGAGGGAGGCCACCCAGACAGTCCCTCCTGCACCCTGAGTGGAGCTGACCAGCTGACCGTGGACCAGGCCCAGCACAAGCTGCATCTCTGAGGCCTCCTTGGCTGCTTCTCGAGTGCCCACTACAGGGACAGGTCACTGTAGCTCCACTTTCGGGGGAAGGAGCAGGCCCCTGTGGGGTTTTCCATAGACAACCGTAGTGACAAGCCCTTTCCTCGGGGACACTCTGCAAGCTGCTAGGGCAGGCAGGAGGAGGAGTGTGGCCCTTGGCCACGGGCCTGCTGATGCCGCCCCCTCTCCCCCTCTCCTTCCCTCACTCTCCCTTTCCCCCTTCTTTCTCCTCCTTTGTTCCTCTCCCTCTCTCTGCTTCCCTCTCTCTCTGCATCTCTCTCCTCTTCCTCCCTTTCTGCCCTCTCCTCACTCACTCGCCCTCTCTCCTGTCTCTGCTTCTCTTTCCCTTCCCCTTCCTTTCTCTCTCTGTCACTGTCTCTGTCTCTGTCTCTCTGTCTCTCTCTCATTTTCTCTCTCTCTGCCCTCCACCCTGTTTTCAGGCCAACCGGAACCTAGGTGCTGAGCCGGATCCCCGAGCACCGGGACGACCGCCTCATCAGCTTACAGGCGCCGGTGGTCTACGACTTGTTGACCATCGCCCTGGGGCGGAGAGGCCAGTACGAATGCTGTCGGAGGTGCGTGGCCCGGGAGGGTGGCCAGCTGGCGTGGCCGGGAGTCCTTGTGGCCCTGACACCCGACCCGTCCTGGCTTCTCCTTCCTGCTCCGTGAAGCCGGGAGGGGGGGCCTCCCAAGTGGCCGCACGGTCATTGCGGTGCCTGTGTCCGGCTGGAGGGAGAGACCGAGTTTCTCACCCGCTTCCTCCGCACCCGTCTCCAGGCCCAGCTCCCGCCGGGTGCTGTGACTTCGCCTTGTCAGTCAGGGTGCTGCCCCTTTATCTTTCCCATGTGGAGCTTGTGTTCATTGGCGTCCGGTCGGTCTCCGAGGCGCCGTGGCTCTGAGGGGAGCGCCGGCCAGCCCGTGCTGGTCCTCTGGGGGACGTCAACATGTTCCAGGGAATAGTGACCAAAAGCCCCTCAGTGGACCTGCCGGGTGCTTGCGGTGTCAGCGTGTGGTCCCCTGCATGGCCCTGCTGTGTGGACCCCTCCTCCACCCTGCGTCAGGCCCTGAGAGGTCAGAGTGTTGCGTGGCGGCTGGGAAGCGGGGACAGGCTTGCCGCATCCGGGCGCCCAGAGAGGGCACATCGAGTGGACCCGCTTCCGTTCTCTTCCCTCTGGCTTGGAGGTCCCCTGTTCCTGGCTGTGTGTGTGTGTGGTCAGCGGCTTTTCCTCCCCATGAGCCTCAGCGGTTAAAGACCAGCAGGGGAAGAGCCAGCCCCAGCTGGGCAGAGCGCAGGTGCCAGTCTCAGCTGGGGAATTTGCAGGACTGGCCTGACCTCCGAAGACTCCAGACACTCCTGGCGTGATGTCAGATGTTCCGTCACCTCCGACAGAAACTCTGTGCCCGCGAAATAGCGGCTCTCGTCCATCCCACCCGGGTGCCGGCAGCCTCTCCCCACCCTAGCGATTGGCTGGTTCTGGTGTGGCGGGAGTCGTGCCTCGCGTGCTTCCCCTGTCAGTGTTCCGCCAGAGTGCCGGCGGCTCGTGGCCCCATTTCCACTGGGGAGGCTCCTGGGAACCACGCTGCGGCAACGCGGCGTCCCTGTCTCCGAGTTCTTGTTCTGTTCTGGACTTTGTCTCTGATGATTGTGGGCGCGAGCAAGGCTGTGTGAGTAGTGAGCAGCAGGCGCGGTTCAGGAGGGCTGCCCTCAGCTCACG